>JAHWLF010000192.1:0-18474 GCA_024679295.1 Phytophthora parvispora
GCACGTGGCCGAGCCCGCGCTGCTGCGCGTGCTGCACGCGCAGGTCAAGAAGGTGGTGGCGGCCACGTGCGGAGAGGTCTACGACGAGCTCTACCTGGCCGAGCTGGAGCAGTGGGCGTGCTCCGAGCTGCTGCCGTGGCTGGAGGAGGTCATGCAGACCAAGGACGAGGCGCTCGTGAGCAAGTGGAGAGACACGTTAGCGCGCCACGTGCTGCAGGAGTTCGGCAGTCTGCGCATCACGCAGCTCTTCGAGATCATCAAGGAGTTCCCGGACAGGTGCGAGAAGATGTTGATGTTTCTCACCGGTAAAGGAGGAGGAGTTGACTTGAGTTGTCAACAGCATTCCGGCGCTGGAGGACTTGAGGCTGTGTCTTGAACGCACTCAGCAGCATGGCGAGCTGATACAAGAGTTTCGAGGGGCGCTGCAGTCAAGGCTACTGCAGCCGGGAGCGAACACGTCCGCGATTCTTGATATTTATGTGTCGACGATTAAGGTGAGGCGGAGAACCGCGTTTTCCAATGGTACAGCTGAACACCCCGCAGCCCAAACTGACTCAATTTGTCGGGGGCTGGTTGTAGGCGTTCAGGCTTTTAGACCCCAAGGGTGTCTTGCTGGAAGCGTTAAGTGGCCCAGTGAAAGAGGTAAGCTTTGATACTCGACGGTAGTGCGCTATCCCTCTAGCTTTAGATTCTAACTGGCGGTAAATGTCATTTGTTCGTCAGTACTTGAGAAAGCGGAAGGATACTGTGCGCTGTATCGTCCAAAGTCTCACTGACGAGCAAAATGGCGACTTGTTCGAAGAGCTTCGCCGCGACAATATGCGCATTATCCAACACGACGACGACAGCGACGATGATGAGGTACTGTACTCTCGTTCACTTGGTGGCGATGATAGCTGACAGGTATGCTGCTCTCGTAACAGGATATTTCTCCCGATTCATGGGAACCCGATCCTATTGAAGCCGATCCAACGAAGACTTCGCGCAGCCGAAGCAGTGACGATATTCTCAGGATTCTCGTAAGACCAATTCAGCGCATGAACACTGATTTTGGTTTTCTAGCTGATGTGTCTCTGTTTCATTTCGTAGGTCAACATCTATGGAAGCCGCGAATTGTTTGTAAACGAATACCGGATGATGCTAGCAGACAAACTGCTGCAGAACCTCGAGTTTGACACAGATCGCGACGTGCAGACACTGGAGCTGCTCAAGCTGCGCTTCGGTGAAGATAGCTTGCAGCAGTGCGAGATCATGGTGCGCGACATTGAAGACTCAAAACGACTGAATCTAAATGTCCGCTCAACTCTGGAAAACCCCGCAGCAAAAGCAAGCGCTGCCGCTGAAGCAAGTGGTGCAAGAAGTACAGAAACACAGCCTGGCTTTAGTGAAGCTCAATCCTCTCGCGTCGATGCCACCATTGTTTCTCAGCAATTCTGGCCGCCATTACAAGGTGAAGATTTTACGTTGCACCCGAAAGTGTCGAAGGATATTGACGCATTCAAGGACGCATACCACGTGCTGCGAAACCCGCGGTCGTTGGATTGGAATCCTTCCCTAGGTTCCGTACAAGTGAGACCACCTTGGATAGGATCTGCATATCGTGTCGGATTCTAACTGTGAAGGTTTCTACTGATGTATTGCAGTTGTCGATTGAACTGGAAGGCGAGGAGCGCGAGTTTTTCGTCTCACCATTCCAAGCCACAATAATACTCTACTTCGAAGAGAAAGGTACGCCGAGCTGTTAGTTGACAATGAGATATGTGAACATAATTGTCTTTCTTGCGCAGATCGATGGGGTGTTGACGAGCTTGCAACAAAGCTCGAGGTTTCCGATGAGGTGCTTCTGAAGCACGTTTCTCTGTGGATAAATCACGGATTGGTAACATTTGCTTCCGGGAGGAAAGAGCTGGTCGCGAGCTCGTCGTTCCAGGACACGCGGTGCAGCGATGATTCAATGGTGGACGAGCTCGAGACCGCTGTCTCATCCGATGCGCAAGCGGAAGAGGACCTCAAGGTGCTAGAGAACTACATTGTGGGCATGCTCTCCAACTTCGGTTCGCTGACAATACAGCGAATCCACAATATGCTGTCCACATTCGCGCGGAGCGGGGCCCAACCATGTACGTGCTTGACATCAACACCCCACCGCTATAAACCCTTCTTTTTTACTGTTCCCTGTCATATATTCCTTTGTATGATGCAGATACGAAAACGATCTCGGGGCTTTCAGTGGTACTTGGCAAACTGGTCGACAAAGGCAAACTGGAGCTGATCGGAGGTCAATATCAGCTGGCCAAGTAGCTTCTCACTCTCAAAATCCATCCGGGCAGTTCTTGTAGGTGTGCCCCACTGTCGCACACGTCAAGCAGATCGGCTTCGGTGCAGCTTCCCCCTTCTTCCCTTTCTTGAGCGACAGCTGCCCCATCGAGTACGCGCGCGCCAAGCGCTTTTCGTACGTCAGCCCGCTGTACGCGCCAAACTACCACACAAAACCGCAACGATGAGCATTTTCCCATAATATAACAGCCCGCAGACGTCAAAGTGAACGATACCTTGGCATTCCGCTCGAAATCCTTCGGCACATCGTAGTAACTCTGCGAAATTAATCACCACAACGTTAAAAATCTCGATACAAATTCTGAAGTCCTAGTTCTCATACCTTGATGTGCTTGATGACGGCCTGGAGCTCCTTGGACACGTCGTGCTTCTCGTGCTTGTGTTTGTACTTGACCGTCTAGAGAAAGAAGACCATAAATAGAAACCAGCGTTTAGTCTAAAACGGAGGTTCCACCCAGCTATCTTCTAGCTTTTAGGACCACCTCGTAGATGAAGGTGGGGATGTGCGCCCCCGTCTCGTCCTCGCTCAGCTCCGCCGCCTCCTCCTCCTTCTTGGTCACCACGACGTCCTTCGCCGCCTGCTGCTTCTTGACCAGAGGCGACACGTCCACCTTCTTCCCGTGTGCCTTGGGCTGCTTGGTGACGCGCATAAAACTCGTGATCTTCGCCATCTTCTTGTCGGAGACTTTTCGCTTTTTGAGCTAAAAGACCGACCCAAGTTGAAGTGCCCAATCCTAAGCGCAACGGTGGAGCAACTTTCACGCAACATAACAACTTCAGCTTGACACGTTTGACTTTGATCCGCCCATCCAAAACTACTACGAAAACTAGGACTTGCACTAGCACTATGATACTAGCTATGTAGCTGACAAGTGCCTACTTTGTGGCAGATTTTCCCTTGCAGTCACCGATCGAACTGAGAGGGATGGCGGAGGAACCCGAACGTGAACAGAATTGAAGTTTACCTCTCAGCGTGATTATGTCGCTGGCGCTGGCGTAGGCGGTCCTGCACCCGTCATCCGTTGTCACGCCGGGCCTCATTCAGTCCTGGACTCGATTCGTGGGGCCAAGAGCGCTCGGGTAGCGAACAATACACGATGGAGCTATCTCCTGCCGACCGGGAGTACTGTCGAGACGTGACGCTCAAAGTACTGGATCGGACGCTGCACGACTACGCGGCGACGGCATCCTGGGCCTCGGGCTGCAGCGGCAGCCGCTCTGATGTGGAGCACGACGGGTGGAGGCAGCTCCGGTCGCAGGACAATGTGTCAATGTATGCAGAGAGAGCTACCGACTTGTCGTGGGTGTCTTCAATTCAGGGAGGCGGATGGCATCGACCGGTTGCAGTCGTGGCGGTCGGACGAATGTGCTGCTCGCTGCAAGACGTGCTGTACGGCCTGGTGGTGTCGGATCCTGCCGAGTTCAAGCTGCGCGCCGTGCTGATGGGCCACAAAGTGGAAGACGACGTCCAAGTCGCAGCGATCACTGTCCCGTCCGAAGGGGAACCGTTCCAGTTTATGGGCGTGGCCCGCTACATCGTCCACCATGGGTGTCTGCAACGACCTCAGGAGTACGTCCTCGTGACCGCGACAGGAGAGGTCTTCACGTCGTGCGGGGAACATCTCGGGTACGAGATCACTCAATCCGTGGCCATGGCTCGATGGCCAGTGAAAAGCTCAGCCAACAGGAAGCAGATACTTCAAGCTCGCGTGCTGAGAGAACTCCCGGACGGCTCCGTCGGCGTCTACCATAAAATTGTCGTAGATTCCAGGAACTTCATGCCTGATACCGTTGTTCAAGCTTCGCTGTGGCGCACTATCCTGGACTTCTGGAAAATGGCGCCTCGTTGTGCTGAAACCAAGAAACTTTGCTACTGCGTCGAGCACTCGCGCGATTTCAATCTTCCAGCTCGCCATTCGCCGTGCGGGTCTCTAGATCCATTTGCGTGTGGTGTATGCAACTCCCCGCTGCTCAAATCCCGAAGAAGAAGCTTGGGAGACATCGCGAGTGCCGTTGTACATGGGATTTCAGGATCCTCTTCAACGCAGGCTTATCGCTGCGCGCTGTGTTCGTCGTGGTTGTGCTCAAAAGCGCGTTGTCGTGTGGTGCACCAATTAGTTCGAATCGACCGGGAGACTTTGGATGTCAATCGACAAAGTGTCGTGCTCTGCGCCACTTGTGCCGATATTGTGAGGAGTGCAAATGCCACCGAAATCGCGCGGCGCGGGCTACAAGAAATCCACGCAACGCTCAACGAGAGTCCAGCGCCAAACGCGGGGTCATGCGGGAAATGTCGATCTGCTTTAAAAAATTCGTAACGTAGAACGTCGATCGTACATGTAGTTGACTACCACCAAATCCACATTTGACACCTTGAGAGCCGCGAGGGCGGCGCGCAGCATCGTTTTCTGAAGCAATTAGAGTTCTTGTAGCGAGGTCCGACTTAGTTCCCTAGATCCTCCTAGAATCTTTCCTGACAAAGTTGCTCCGTGGCCCACTACCCGTTCTTCGGAGGGATATCTGAAAGTCTTAGGCTAGGCTGCGAAGCCCCCAAACGGATTCGGTGAAGCAGAAAGGTTGTGTTGCTATAGAGTTGCCACAGCTAGGTGCAGAGCTTCGGCCAGAAAGAGGGCTCGATGCTAGGACTGGAAAGGCTCGATTACCTAGCTGCGCTGTGCGCGTGGTGAATTCCCTCGCACCGTGCCTGGTAAACATCATTTGCAAACTGTTCGAAACGCGGTCGTGGGTCCAAGAATTAAAGTAGCACGACTCACCTACAGGCGGTGCCTTTTGCAGCCCGGATGGCTCTGGTCAACGGGGGAACGATGACATTGTAATATATTCCCCTCCGTTTGGCGCCATGACGTGTCCAGCCGGTGATCCCTCCATCTCCTCGTGAACGACAGGATAGAGCATAGCGATCGCACGAGGCGGGATATTCGTTCTTCGGCAACACATGAAGAATGCTGCACGCCATCGCTTGCTTACGACCGGCTGAATGATCCGAGGCCCGGTTCCAGGATTCCAGTCACCAAGTTACATGCAATACATATTCCCACGAAACGCAGTCACCTTCGAGCGTCTTGCAGAATAAACCCAGGAGATCCCAGTCCCAGCCACGTCGTTCTTGAAGCTTGTTCTTATCTTCCCGTAGCAAGCAGGGGCCTCACATTCAGAGGTCTGAATGAACACACCCGCAACGAAGTCAACACGGGTTGTTTGCAAAACATGTTTGCAGACTGGTCCTCCTGCTCCCGGGTGTCCTGTCAACGGTAAGAAAGCTCCATAGATACAATACCCGCAAGTCTTATTCTCTGGTCTTGTCCCGCTTCTCCCGGCGCTTCCTGCCACCGAAACTTTTACCGCCAGATCCTACCTATCCAATTCCTTTCTGGGTTGTGCAGTGTGTACGAGTCCTGGTAAGCAGTAAAACTGACTGTGAAGCAGCACCACGGTCTCTTGGGGGCAACCAAACTGGTGAGTCAGGGCATCGATCAACATAGATCCGGTGATAGCATGCAGCCGGACCGCAATTCGCCAACTGGTACGCGGCACCGCACGTGCCTGCTCGGTGCCCGGATGTACAGGGCGGATGATGCTTCTTCATAAGGTGTAATGTAGCATGGTATTTAGGCGTTGATGGCAATCTTCTCCTTCAACAGGTACTGAACGGCTTTCATTTTTTCCTAGCAGAAAGTGCGAGGCTCAGCTCGACACGCTCTTGACTTTGGTGGTTCACGGCCAACACGAGAAGCTTGACCGTCACTTCGTCGCAGGCTGTCGGAGCCAGGAAGCTCTTCTCTACGCGGCCAAATCTCCTGGACACTATCACGCTGAATCGGCCATGTTCACTGCACAGCCCGGTGTCGCCCTGGAAAGGGCTGCGGAGCCACTTCACCTTCTGCCGTCCCGCAGTAACATGCTCATGGATTTATCGCTTCAAGACCAGGAGCTCTGCCGCGACCTCACCACGCAGCTCCTGGACCGGACGCTGTACGACTGCGAGGAACTCGGTCTGGGGGCTACCAGTACACACACGGCTCACTCCGACCTGAACTGTCGGCGATGGAAGAAGCTCCAGTCGCACCCGGACGTGACGCTGTACGCGGACCGGAGCCCGGGCTCCGCTTGGCTGCCGGTGATGAACCGCGGCGACTGGGAACAACCCGTTGCGGTGACCACCGTCGGCGAGATCAAGTGCTCGCTCGACGACTTGCTGCTCGCATTGGTGTCGCCCAATCTCGCAACCATTAAACTACGCGGCGTGCTCATGGGTCGACGGCCGGAGACGAATCTCCAGTTCGTTCCAATTGTGACCCCCACCCGGGCGTCCCCCTTCGAGTTCCTCGGGGTGGCGCAGTTCGTGAACACGCAGCATTGGCCCTTGACCATGTTCGTGGATCCTCGAGAGATGGTGCTGGCGCTCGCCACGGGGGAAGTGGTGACCGCGAACGGAAGGCGCTTCGGCTACGAGACTATTTTGTCCGTCCCGCTGATGAAGAACTCGACTATGGCGCGCACTCAAGTGGCCGAGACGCGCGTGTTCTGGGAGCAGCCTGACGGGTCCGTTGGAATCTACAGCAAACTCGTGGTGGACATCAGGAGTCGACTCCCCGAAACGGTGAAGCAGGCGATGCTGTGCCGGGGAGTGATGCGCTTCTGGAAGTTCATCCCGCTCTCAGTGGAGACCAAGAAGCTGCGCTGGTGCTTGAAGCATAGGAAGGCGCTGATCCGCGACATCCGGCCGCAGTCGCTGGTTGTGGGCCCTGTCAAATGTGCCGGCTGCAACTTCAACACATTGAGGCCTCAAGATGCGAAATCCGCGAAGCGCAACGAGAACCGGTGCGAGCTGTGCGACGGGTGGCTGTGCTCAAAGTCTCCGTGTCGATCGCTGTGCCAGGTCGCAGCGGTGGTACGGAACGAGTCGAGCATTTGTCAACAGGACATCACAGTTTGTCCGCGCTGCATGGCCTTCGTACGGAGCCAAAGTGCAGCGAACGTAGCGCGATCTGACTTGTTGAGATAGGCAGTAGTAACTAATGTAATGGTTAGGATTTGTTTTAGCTGGCAGCTCCCGGTCTTATCGTTATCCTGAATCCGACGACACTGCATCTACCGGTACAACTGAATTGATAGTTGTGCTGTGCTGCTGGTTCGAAATCTCTCGAAATTCCAATTGTATTATAGTTCGCCCAGTGCTGTGTTGAAGTTGAACTGCTTGCTTCGATAGGCGTTGATTGAGCCTGATTACCGCTTTCCTGCCAAGATCGGCTCGTCAACAGAGCAACTTCGACACCACCACCGCGCTTTAGCGTGGCAGACAATAGGTCAACTTGCCGATCGCATCGGTACACGTCGAGGTAAGAAGTGAAACGAACCGCTGGAAAACTACCGAGTCGAGGACTCATCGAGGCGATGCAGTGCGGTATTGTGCTGTTAAACCGCCACTTTTCGCCGCTCAATTAAAACCTACATCGACTTACCACAACAATTGGCTCTTCAATCTCCGGATTTGTTTACAACACGCACAGCGCAAACGAAGCGGGACGGCATGGGTGGATAGAGTTGTTCATCTCGAGCGCCTTTCACCCCCCAAGCAGAAAGTGCGCGATAAGTTCGTGGACGCCTGCAGCGGCACAAATTTACTGGCGCCGAGTTCACGAGCAAGCGATCCCGAAAAACTCAAATCTCGCCGACATATCCCCCGACTCGGACACTTCACGTTTTCCAGCGTCCTGTGCACCCCACAACGAAGCACGCGCCGCCAACCAAAAGCGATGGAGCTGTCCGAAGGAGACCGACTGCGCTGCCAAGCCCTGACCTCGAAACTCCTGCAGAAGACTCTGACCGACTTTGAGGAACTGGGGTTGGCTCACGGCGGCGACCATGCACGACTGGATCGCAGGCGGTGGAAGAAGCTCCAATCACACCCGGACGTGACGATGTACGCTGATCGCAACGCGAACTCGGCGTGGCTCCCGATGATGCGTCGCGCGGACTGGGAGCATCCTATTGCTGTGACTGCTGTGGGTCAGATGAAGCATTCACTCGATGACGTGTTGCTGGCCTTGGTGACTCCGAACGCCGCTACTCAGCGGCTTCGCAGCTTCATGATGGACCGACGACCGGAGAGGAACTGCCAGTTCATTGCGATCGAGAAGCCCACGAAGGATGACCCGTTCCACTTCCTTGCGGTCTCGCGGTTTGTGAATACGCACAACTGGCCGTTCACGATGTTCGTCGGGCCGCAGGAGATGGTGCTCGCAGTCGCCACGGGCAAAGTGGTCTCGGAATCGGGGCGGTGTTACGGCTACGAGATGGTTCAGTCGGTCGCTCTGCGCTCCAAAGACCCTCAGCGTGCCTCGATGCTGAGAGCGCAGATTCTCCAGGCTCGGCTCTTCTGGGAACAGCCCGACGGATCTGTCGGCGTCTACAACAAATTGATCCTGGACTCCAAGAACCGCTTGGCCGACTCGGTGAAGCAGGGCACGCTGTGTCGGGCGGTTGTCGCGTTCTGGAAGTTTGTGCCGCGCTGCGTGGAGATGAAGAAGCTGCGCTGGTGTGTGCGGAACAAAAAGACTTTGATCCGCGAGCTCCAGCCGCAGCCTCAAGACGCAGAGGAATCGTCCGGCTGTGCTGGCTGTGCGGTGGCACCGTCCAAGTGCCGAACCAAACAAACCGTGGAAAACCAGTGCGAGTTCTGCGAGAGGTGGCTGTGTGGCAGCTCAGGCTGTCGCTCGAGTTGCCAGCTCAAGCTGATCATTCGCAGCGAGTCGGGCATGTACGAGCAGACGTTGATGCTTTGCCCTCGCTGCATCGCGTTTGTGGGAAACCGAGATGCTGCAGACATCGCCTTCGCGGATCTACTGGAAGCGCAGCACCCCTCGTACGGCAGTGCGTCGTCCTTTACAAAGACGTCGGCAGACTGGGATGCCGACTCGTTCTCTTCTACTTCAACGTCCTATTCACCAACTATTACAAAAACCTCTTAAACTCGTAAATAAAATGAAATGAAATGAACTGCTACATACATGTACCTTACACGTGCCGATTCATCCTTGCGTTCGCGTCTCCGCGTTGAACTTCAGGCTTTTAGGGAATGTCTGTGATCGCCACGACGAGCGCTTACGTGCGCGGTGCTCTCTCTTGACCCCCGGGCTAATAGATTTTGTCTTGCGTTTTGGAAAGAGTCTCACTCAATGTGAGCATAGCCATTCCACTTCCGCGACGTGCAACGCCCACGAGCAAACGCCGGCTCGATCCATATCCGATACGATGCAAAGAGCTTCCCGTCACCACTGAGTTGCAAATGCTCGTTCCGACCCGAACTCAATTCTGCTCGTTCAGCTGTTATGACAGCCCGTGAACAAGCACCAAACCGTACTGTGCTGATGGAGGCTGCAGCAGTACGTACATGTATCGATAGAGCATTAACGTTGAGAGAGATGCTTGCTACGTTTTCAAACGTAGCTCGTCTAAGTTACTCTGGGCTATAGTAGCGGACCTCACGAACCAGAATACATCTTTTGCAAAAAATGCTGCAGTACTACCATTACTTCACCAACAATGGTCTACCGCGTACCATTCAATTGTCCACCTGCAGCGTGGACTGTGGGCACTTACGGGTGAGGAGGGAGAGCTTTCTCTCCAGCTGGACGGTAATGCAATGGAGCCCATGACGTGCGGAAGGTGAGATGGTGCAGACCTGTTTCTGGACTGAGCGTTCTTGGGCCCGTGAGTCAAAGTACAATAAGCCAGCTAAACTTTGACGCCCGAAGCACGTCTTGGATCTACACACACAAATGGAAATATGCTAGTACATGTAGAGCGCCACTAAATAGCTTCCTCGAGGAGCAACATACCCTTGACTACGTCAATAAGTCCAACCTGCTCTTTCACTTGTTTTTATGGTCGTCGTCTTGGGATTGTCGATTCTGTTCCCAAACGAAGACTTCTCACAAACTTGTTGTGGTCACTGGTTGCTTGGCCCAAACTCATGTGGACGCGGCCTACCGCTTGACCAGGCAGACGTCATGGAACCATTCGATACGTGAGCGATCGCAAGTGGACTGGAATGTCGCTGCCATCGTTCGCCCAGCGAAATATATATAAAAAAACTGATGCTCTCGAAGAGATGACAGTAGAGTTTATACAGCACGTACAAATGCCATTTGTCTCGGTGTTGAATTTGGAGCTGCTGCGCGCGAGCAGCTCGACGTCGATCTCGATAGCGCCGTCGCTTCTGCAGTTCTGAACACTTCAGGCGCCCGCACCAGAAATGCTGGCGTACATGTATGGCGGGGAAGCAGGACGTTTAACGGGGCAGCTCTTCTCTACTCGGCGGCAAATCTCGGTGATTTGAGACCGTCGCATCGAGCAAGAGCTGCTGCGTTTTGGACCTTTGACCAGTTCTTCTTTCCCGACGTGCTGCGCAAGAAGGAGGGAGTGCGAGTTGGACCATCGAGTGGACCTCGTGACGAGCGCAGTGGACCTCGTCAAAGATGCTGGAGTTAACACCGGCCGAGCAGGAGTACTGCCAGGACATTACCACGCAGCTGCTGGACAGAACCCTGTACGAGTGCGAGGAGCTGGGGCTGGACACAGCTCCCCATGCAAATCTCGCCCCCTTGGACAGCAGACGCTGGAAGAAGCTCCAGTCCCATCCGGACGTGACGTTGTACGCCGACCGCAGCTCCAATGGGGCATGGTCTCCGGTAATGCATCGAGAGGACTGGGCCCACCCGGTCGCGCTCGTAGCCATCGGGGAGTTCAAGCACTCGTTGAATGACATGCTGCTCTCCTTAGTGACCCCCGATATCGCCACTCAAAGGCTGAGAAGTGTGCTGTTGGGTCGTCGTCCCGAAAACAATTGCAAGCATCAGACCATCGTGACACCGAGCCAAGAAGCCCCCTTCCAGGTGCTGGCCGTGAGTCGATATGTGAACACGCAGCATTGGCCGCACACGCTGCTCGCGGGTCCTCGTGAAATGGTGGTGACGTTCGGCACGGGTGAAGTCATGTCCTCGAACGGCAAGCGTATCGGCTACGAAGTCATGCAGACGGTGTCGCTGGACCAAACGTTCCCTCGATCCCCTGCACTGCCGCGGACGCAGATGATCAGAGCTCGAGTGTTCTGGGAGCAACCCGACGGAACCGTGGGCATGTACGGCAAGACGTTCGCGGACGGGATCTCGCCCATTCCGGATTCCGTGACGCAAGGAATGTACTGCCGGGCGGCGATGTGCATCTGGAAGTTCGTTCCGCGCACCCTGGAGGTCAAGAAGTTGCGCTGGTGTCTGAAGAACAGGAAGGTGATCACCCCCATGCTCCAGCGTGTGACCCCCATGGCTGGCTGCGCAGCGTGTGGAATCGTCAAGCAAAAGTCTCAAACGGTAAAGCCTGCAGACTCGAAGACCAAGTCGAAGAACCAGTGCGAGTTCTGCGAGACGTGGCTGTGCGGTACGTCGTACTGCAAGACCAACTGCCAGATCAAGATGGTCAGCTGCAGCGAAACCAAAGTGTACGAGCAGACGCTGCTAGTCTGTCCGCGGTGCACCACGTTCGTGCGAAGCGTACCTGCCATTGACATTGCTCGGTTTGAGTTGGCGGAGAGAAAATCTCGCGGGGGATTGCCGAGCTGGGAGCGAGACGTGTATTCTCCGTCGCCGACCACCTGCTCGTCCACGGACTTTGAGCAGTAGCCCCACAAGCCCTGCGTTGCGAGAGTGTTGTATAATTCTCTACAAAATGGGAAGTTCACGTAAATCATGAAGTCAAATTTATTTTCTTACGCCACGTTACCTTCAGTGATCAATTTCGTATGAATCTTCCTCTACGGAGCCATTTGAGAGTGATGAAATGGAATCGTGCAGGAAACAAACACGGATAACAAGCTTCAAATAGCAGCAAAACGCTGCTACAAAAACATGAATTTGCCGTACAAGCTCGCTATGGTAGCGGCTCCAAGTATCAAGACCTAATGGCATGAAAATCATATGTAGTCGTTTTAAAAGGCTAGCATGCTAAAGATGACAAGTCCTGCGTACAGATACTGAGTTGAAGTCTCCAGCCGAATCAACGGAGTTCCTAGCGAGGAAGCCGTCTCAACCGTCAACGTGTCTACTTTCTCTGTCCCTGCGTTCGAAGGTAGCGGGGTGGACGAGTCCACCAGATAGTACTTGACGTAGCCGTTCTTGTCGCTGATGCAGACGCCAGAATTCAAGTTTGCGGTTGATAGCGGGAAAATGCCGTAGTAAAAGCGCAAGTTGTCACAGCCGTCGTAGGACATGAACACTCCAATCGACCTCGTTTGTGTATCATTCACGACGGCCAGGTACGGCCCAGTAGATCCACTCACTCCACCTTGGGCATGACACTCACCGTCCGCTAGAAACACCCTGGACATCCAGAATTGCTGGCAGGACGAGTCTGCGTAATAGTCGACCAGCAAATATGGGGACGTGCCAAATTGATCCTGCAAGTACTGGATTCGGTCTTCCACGCAAACGCGGATGTGATCGGAAGTGTCATTTGCAGCCATGGATGCACACGTTGTTTCGGAGGTGCATAGCTTGTAGTGCGGGCTCACCATATCTGCAGATATCAACCTGTCACATGCGCCGGCTTCGTAAAATGCTCTCGTCTCCAGGGGATAATCTATACTTCCGCTAGCATATTGAGAGGCTAGTAGGTAAAATACAGTAGCTAGAACACACGCGAAGACTTGATCATCGTTTCTCCTTGCTTGCAGATAAAGGCAGGAGAATGTTGGGGTGCACCGGTGAGCCTTGAAATCGATTGTGAAGTGAAGGAGCTGTGGACCCTGTCGGAACACTGGGTGGGGTAAGATTTCCAGTTTAGTGGCCGAATTCCCACATCAACAGCTCCACGTACGGTACAAAGAATAAAGGCCGTTGCGCCAGAAACAGAATTGGCAACGACACGCACAGGTACTGTTGGCATTCAGGTGCGAACCAGTAACGAGTGGTGGGGGGCCGGAGATCGACGTCTTATCTGCCAAAAATGACCATGCGCGCTGGACTGCTAAGTTTACAAACGAAAAGGGTTGGCACGGTCAAGAAAAAATGGCTTGGACGCAGCGCACTGCTCGGCACTGTCAGTGACAAAAATGGAGTTTTGCGATTTAGTGTCCGAGCTCACGCCTAATCTCAAGGAGAGGGATTCGACCAAGATCTGCGCCCTTCTAACGCTCATCAAAGCTTACTCGACGACCGCACAAACATCTTGGACGGCATGGCGTCGTAGATTCCTGTTGTGGCTATCGATTTGCTCAAAGGGCAAAACTTACGCGAAAATGTTTCAACTTCAAAGGCACAATCAAGCACTCCCTACACTTACAACGTCGCGTTAACGATGCCTTCATCGCTCAGCAACCAGCCAACGCACGCCCTTTTCGGTGTCTACATGTTCCGGTAGGATAGCTACTCTCCGAAACACAAAGCATTACTCCTGGCATTATCTGTCCGATGTTGATGCCGGTCTACCACCTGTTGCGATCGGGCAAAAGGTAATCACCGCCAGCTCAGCCAATCTAGGCGCCGAATGTGTGAAGGATTGTCAGCGCTACACGTGATATACACGGAAGTAATGGTTTGCCGCCGATCAACACTCTGGGGTTTCGATTGCTCTGTGCCTTGTGCCTCCATCTCAGCTCTGCCACAATCGAGTCGTGAATCCTGCAATTAAACGCCCCAAACGGGCAGGCCAGGTCGAATCTGCAGACTCATTCTCGATTTTCCTCGCAACCGGCCAAGCCTCGACGACCAAGATGGAGACCGCTCGTTCGGAACTACCGAATATGCGAAAGAAACTCGGATACGACTCTGGTGAAGCCTTGATGGCCGAAGGTCCCGAAATTCTGCACCAACATCTCGCGACCAAGACTGAGGCAGCTTTGGGCTGCGCGATGCCGCAGATGGACGTGCGATTCAGCAATTTGTCGGTCACCGCCGACATCGTCGTGGTCGACGACTCCGGGTCCAAGTACGAGCTGCCGACCATCCCCAACACGTTGAAGAAAGCCTTCGTCGGGCCCAAGAAGCGCGTAGTACGCAAACAAATTCTCAAGAACATCAGCGGAGCCTTCACGCCGGGCAAGATCACGCTGCTGCTGGGTCAACCGGGGTCGGGCAAGTCTTCTCTGTTGAAAATGCTCAGCGGTCGGTTCCCCGTCGAGAAGAACATCACTGTGGACGGCGACGTCACTTTCAACAGCGTAAAGCGAGAGCAGATCATCCAACGTCTGCCTCAGTTCGTGTCGTACGTGAATCAACGTGACAAGCACTACCCCATGCTGACAGTGAAGGAGACGCTCGAGTTCGCCCACAAGTTCTGCGGAAGTTCGGTGTCGAAGCACGACGAGCAGCAGCTCTCCAAAGGTACACCCCAGGAAAACGCAGAGGCGCTGGAAGCTGTCAAGGCCGTCTTCGCCCACTACCCGGACGTTGTACTGCAGCAGCTCGGCCTGAAGAACTGCCAGGATACCATCGTGGGTGACGCCATGACGCGAGGAATATCCGGTGGTGAGCGCAAACGCGTTACTACTGGCGAAATGGAATTCGGCACCAAGTACATGTCGCTCATGGACGAGATCAGCACGGGCCTCGACAGTGCCGCCACCTACGACATCATCAACACGCAGCGCAGTATCGCGCACACGCTGCACAAGAACGTCGTGATTGCTCTGCTGCAGCCCTCGCCCGAGGTCTTCTCGCTCTTCGACGACGTGATGATCCTGAACGAAGGAGAGCTCATGTACCATGGTCCGTGCAGCGCTGTCGAGGAATACTTCGCAGGTCTGGGCTTTGCATGCCCACCCGGACGCGATATCGCCGACTACCTGCTAGATTTGGGCACCTCCGAGCAGTATCGCTACCAGGTTGAGCATCCGACGAAGCAGCCTCGCAGCGCCAGCGAGTTTGCGGAAGCATTCCGTGCGTCGTCGATTCACCGGGAAATGCTTCGCGTTCTGGAGACCCCACACAGCCAGGAACTGCTGCGTTGTGTGGCGGAAAACATGGTCCCGATGCCTGCGTTCAACCAGTCTTTCATCGAGAGCACCTTGACGCTGCTTAAGCGCCAACTCATGGTCACGTACCGGAACAAGCCTTTCATCTTCGGTAGACTTCTCATGATCACGGTCATGGGTCTGCTGTACTGCACAATCTTCTACAGCTTTGACCCGACGCAGGTCTCGGTGGTGCTGGGCGTCGTGTTCTCCTCGGTTATGTTTGTGTCCATGGGGCAGTCGTCCCAGATCGCGACCTACATGGCCGAAAGAGAGATCTTCTACAAGCATCGCGGAGCCAACTTCTTCCGCACGGGTTCCTATGTGCTGGCCACATCGGCCAGCCAACTCCCGCTGGCGCTCGCGGAGACGATCATCTTCGGGTCTCTCGTCTACTGGTTGTGCGGGTTTGAGTCTGAAATCTCGCTGTACCTCATCTTCGAGCTCGTGCTCTTCTTCACGAACCTCGCCATGGGGATGTGGTTCTTTTTCCTGTGCTCGGTCGGCCCCAACGCTAACATCGTGACGCCGCTGGGCATGTGCAGCATTCTCGTCTTCGTCATCTTCGCGGGCTTCATCGTGACCACTGACCAACTTCCGGACTACGTCATCTGGTTACATTGGATTAGTCCCATGAGCTGGAGTGTCAAGGCATTGTCGATCAACCAATACCGCTCCGGAAGCATGGACGTCTGCGTCTACGACGGCATCGACTACTGCGCAAATTACAACGGGATGACAATGGGCAAATATTACCTGGACTTGTTCGGCCTTGACACGGAAAAATACTGGGTCGCGTACGGAGTTGTGTACTCAGCCGCGATCTACGTGGTTTTCATGGCCTTGTCGTGTCTGGGGCTTGAGTATCTTCGCTACGAGACCCCAGAAAACGTGGATGTGTCGGAAAAGCCCATCGAGAACGAATCGTACGCCTTGATGGACACGCCCAAGAACTCGAATTCAGGAGCCACTGCGGGTGACTACGTCATGGAGGTAGAGCCACAAGAGAAGAACTTCGTTCCGGTCACAATGGCGTTCCAAGACTTGCACTACTTCGTACCCGATCCCAAAAACCCGAAGGAGTCTCTCGAGTTGCTCAAGGGCATCAACGGCTTTGCGGTTCCTGGATCAATCACTGCGTTAATGGGCTCTTCGGGTGCTGGTAAAACCACGCTTATGGATGTGATCGCCGGGCGAAAGACTGGAGGAAAGATCACCGGCAAAATTCTGCTGAACGGCTACGAGGCCAACGACCTCGCCATTCGCCGCTGCACGGGATACTGCGAGCAGATGGACGTGCACTCGGAGGCTGCCACGATCCGTGAGGCGCTGACGTTCAGCTCATTCCTCCGTCAAGACGCCTCGATTCCGGACACGAAAAAGTATAACTCCGTGGAAGAGTGCATCCAGTTGCTGGGGCTTGAAGACATTGCCGACCAGATCATCCGCGGCAGCTCCGTGGAGCAGATGAAGCGATTGACAATTGGTGTCGAACTCGCAGCCCAGCCGAGTGTGATCTTCCTGGACGAGCCCACAAGTGGACTAGATGCGCGTTCGGCAAAGCTGATCATGGACGGCGTTCGCAAGGTTGCTGACTCGGGCCGAACCATTATTTGCACCATACATCAGCCGTCCGCTGAAGTCTTCTACTTGTTCGACAGTTTGCTGCTCCTGAAGCGTGGCGGCGAGACGGTGTTCTACGGCGACTTAGGCGAAAACTGCTCCAACTTGATCGACTACTTCCAAAACATACCCGGTGTGGCCCCGCTCCCGCTGGGCTACAACCCTGCTACGTGGATGCTGGAGTGCATTGGTGCTGGTGTGAGCAATTCCGCTGCTGACGGCACGGATTTCGTGGCCTACTTCAACAACAGCTCACTGAGTCGATCGCTGGAGGCCAACCTAGCGAAGGAAGGCATCACGACACCTTCGCCAGACCTCCCGGAGATGGTTTTCGCTGAGAAGCGCGCGGCCAACTCGGTGACGCAGATGAAGTTTGTGGTGACGCGCTTTATCCAGATGTATTGGCGCACTCCGAGCTACACGCTCACACGCATGTTCCTCGCGATATTCCTCGCGCTGGTGTTCGGCGTTGTGTTCATTGATGCCGACTACGCGTCCTACTCGGGCCTCAACTCGGGTGTCGGCATGGTGTACATGGCTGCGCTCTTCCAGGCCATTATGACCTTCCAGAGCGTTCTGCCTCTCGCCTGCTCCGAGCGCGCCTCGTACTACCGTGAACGCGCGGCGCAAACGTACAATGCGTTGTGGTACTTTGTGGGGTCGACCATCGTCGAGATCCCCTACTGCTTCTGCAGCGGGCTCTTGTTCACGGTTGTGTTCTACCCCATGGTGGGTTTCTCGGATTTCTGGACCGGGGTGGTGTTCTGGCTAGCGATCTCGCTCATGGTGCTCATGCAGGTGTACCTGGGCATGATGTTCGCGTACGCGATGCCGTCGGAGGAGGTGGCGTCGATCATCGGGTTGCTGTTCAACACCGTCTTCATGATGTTCATGGGCTACAGTCCGCCGGCGTACTCGATCCCATCCAGTTACACTTGGATGTACAAGATCTCTCCGCTCCGGTTCCCGCTCTCCATCATGGAGGCGCTGGTGTTTGCCGACTGCGACGAGCTCCCGACATGGAACAATGCCACACAGACGTACGAAAATGTTGGATCGAAGCTCGGGTGCCAGCCCATGGCGAATTCGCCGGTGACCGTGGGCCACATCACCGTCAAGGAGTACACGGAGGAGTATTTCGGCTTCAAGCACGAGTCGATCACGCACTTTTTCTTCATCGTCATCGGTTGCATCATCCTCTTCCGCGTCGTCGGGCTCATCGCTCTCCGCTTCCTCAACCACCAGAAGCGCTAGACACCTCTATCTATGGATACCGGTAGTTCTAGTTCACACACCCTTTCCAATATACATTTTCACAATAACGAAATACATTTTCGCAATAAGAAATACAATACATACGCACTTCTTCCCGTACTGCGTAACTGCACAGCATGGCCCGCAAGAAGCGGCGCGTTGCGCCTGCCGCGGACGAGGACGCAGCCCGGCGCAAGTTTCTGGAGGCTCTGGAGGCCCAGCGCGCCAACGCG
>JAHWLF010000193.1:0-18466 GCA_024679295.1 Phytophthora parvispora
GGGCCGCACCACGACACTGGGACGCAATGGGTCGGACTACACGGCCACGCTCGTGGGTGCGTCGCTGGGCGCCGACTACGTGCTGATCAACACAGACATCTCCGGAGTCATGACGGCGGACCCGAGGATCGTGGACCGCGCGGTGGCGCTCTCGCACCTGAACCACCACGAAGCGCTGGAACTGGCTGTGTACGGCACGCGCATGTTCCACGCGCGCACCATGGTGCCGCTGATCAAGGGCGACGTGACCATGCTCATCCGCAATACCATGGACCCCAACGGCCACGGCACTTACATCAGCGGCGTCGGCCGCTCGGGCACGCGCGAGACGTGCACCACCTCGCTGGAGAACCTTGCGATCATTGAGGCCCGCACGCGCATCCTGCAGGACGGCAGCAGCGACCCTCACCAGCAGGAGAACATCGGCGCGCGCGTGACCAAGGTGCTGGAGGAGCTCAAGATCCCCGTGTGGCTTTCCATCCGCGGAGCTCACGGCCAGGCGATCAGCGTCGTGGTGCCTCGCGGTGCCGAAGAACAGGCCTGCGCAGCCATCAACGCCGAGCTGAGCGCTGAGATCGAGTCCCATGAAGTGGACCCTCTGAACTCCGAGTCCCCCGTGACTATGCTTTCCGTCGTGGCCGAAGACTTGTCCAAGGTCCCTTACAACCAGACCAAGTTCTTCGGAGCCCTCGCCGACGCCGGCATTGAAGTGCTCGCCGTCGGCCAGGGAACTAGCTCACGATCGCTGAGTTGTGTCATTCGTGGTGCCGACACGAAGGTGGCGGTGCGTCGCGTGCACGACGCCTTCAACGTGGACTACCTCGTCACCAACGTCGTTCTGCTGGGCTGCAATCACATCACGCTGGGCGTGGTGCGCCAGCTCCAGAAGCAGCAGGAGCTGTACCGCTTCCAGCACAAGGCGCGCATCAACATCGTCGGCTTCGGCTCGAACTGCTGCGACTTCATGTACAACCCCAAGGGCTTTACGTTCGAGGAGCTCATTGCGCGGCTGGAAGGCTGCAAGAGCACCAAGGCTGTGGTCTCTGCGTCGCCTCCGTCCAGTGCTTCAGCTCAGTACGCCGGTGCGCCGTCGCTCGAGCAGTTGGATCAGTTGCAGGACTTGGCCATCCCGATCCTCGTCGACTGCTCCGGCCAGGCGAACACCAAGGACCTCTACTCGGCTTGCATTGAGCGTGGCATCCACGTCGTGGCTTCCAACGCTCGATCAGTGAGCAGCCTGCCGCCCACTTCGTCGCGTGAGAGTGTGGCCACCACCCGTGCCAAGACTGGCCGGACGTTCTTCATGTACACGTCTACTATCGGCGCCAGTCTGCCGGTGGTCGACACGCTCGGCAACATCCTGCGCACTGGTGACCGCGTCCTAAGCATCGAGACGTCACTAAGCGGCTCGATGAACTTTGTCGCGAACGAAGTCATGAAGGGCAAGAAACTCTCGGAGGCCGTTGGTGAGGTGCTCCGCAAGGGCTACTGCGAGCGCGACCCGCGCGAAGACTTCACCGGTAAGGACATGGTGTCCAAGATCGTGGTGCTGGCGCGTGCCCTCGGCGTTCACCTGAACCCGAGCGCTGTTCAGCTGGAGCCGCTGATCCCGCAGAGCGTGCTTGACACGATTTCGTGGTCGAGCGATATGGAGGTGGAAGACATCGTCTCCGGACTCGAGGCGTACGACGAAGCCTTCCGTGAGAAGTACTTCGTGCCGGCTGTGGCGGAGGGCAAGCGCCTGCACTACGTTGCTTCGATCGACCTGGCAAAGTTCCCGTCAATCCAGGCCAAGATCCAGCCCGTGCTCATCAACGAGGATCACCCGGCCTACTACACCAAGGACAACGAAATCGCCTTCGGCTTCTCCTCCGTGCAGTACCCCAACCCGTTGGTTCTCAAGGGCTCCGGCACCGGTGCCGCTGCTAGTGCCACTGGTGTCCTCCGTGACGTCCTTACCATCCTCAACTCGCTGAACGGCAAAAGCGTCCACGTCTAGATTACGAGGACGAGGAATGCAGTACGACTGCAAGCCACTGACCAAATGGCATTTCCCACCGACCGACCCGAACGAACTTCGGGTGCGCTCGGTGTGAGTTAGCTTTCGTATTCCATCCCCAAACAAATGTGCATAACCTACTAATCCATCTATGCTTGTAGCAGCATTTCAAGTTGGTTGTTGATTGTTGAATGTTTTTAGGTAATACGCATTTCGGCTACGACTTCGTTCGTCGTCACGAATTCCATGAATCGCTGCCAAGTAGCGACTTGGAAATCCGTGACCAGCCTTGGACAGCAAATGGTGACGGTAAAACTTGTCTACGTCGAGGTGGGGGCAACAGCAGCAGGAGCAACGCCGGCCGCCATCGGGGACGTCGCGTAAATCGGCGCGATCGAAATTGGAGCAACACCAGCAGCACCAGCACCAGCAGCAGGGGTGATCGCCGACACTGCATACGGAAGTGCCGCATTCAGCAGTCCCGTCGCGTGGCTGGCCAATGCAGCACCGTTGCCGCTTGTCACCGCCGAGACGAGACCCGCAGCGTGGGTGAGCACCGCTGGGTTCGAGGCGAGGCCAGACAGAAAACCGAAGAGGCTCTCGGTCGACATGGCAGCGAAGGCCGGATCCACCGCGCTTGGGTTCTTGGACATCAGCTCTTTGATATCCTTGGCGAGCTGCATGCGTTCGTCGCTGGACATCGGGGAGCTCGAGGGCGTCGTCACCGGGTCGGCCGTCACGAAGGCAACGAAGTAGACCAGCGCAAGAGCAATCACAGCAATGGACATCTTCATGGTGGCGATCGGGGAAGTGTTACGACGCTGGAGCGCTGGAGCCGACTAGAGAGGTTGGAGTCCAAAGGAACAATGGCAGGTGTGGAATGGTGACTCCGCGTGGAGTGGTAACTGGAACTGAGGAAAACACCGAGAAACATATAGCGTAGAAATCTACGTGCGCGTTAGTTGAAGATTTTTTTTCTCGGCACGTACTTCCCAATCTCCCAACGATTGTTTCTCGGTGTTTTCCTCGACTGCGCTCTGCAATGAATACCCACGCACTCCTGCCGTCACTGTTCAACTGGACTCCCAGCACTCAAGTCGGCCGCCAGACTTCAACTACTAAGTTACCATGAAGGTTGCTGCGATTGCTGCTGCGCTGGTCTACCTTGTGTCGTTCGTGACTGCCGACGAGACCACCACCCTGGACATGGACATGACCACGGACCAGGCCACAACCCCCGGTCTTCGCGGCACGTCCCTGGTTGTGCCTGTCGGGGTCATCACCAACACGATCAACGCCAAGAACAACAAGGTGCTCGTGTCGAAGAGCAACATCCGCCTGTCGAAGAGCGACCGCGTGCAGCTGGCCAAGATCATCAAGGAGAAGATGGTAGCTCACCCGGAGGAGGTGGACCCGGTCGCCGCTAACCAGGTGCTCGAACAACTCGAGCAACTCGAGCCCGATGATGGCAGCAACGCCGGCACAATGGCAAATGTCGCGACGAACCCGGCGGTGATCTCCAACGTTATTAGCTCCATCTTTTCGGCCATTCAACGCAACCCCGCGGCGGCGACAGGCCACGCGGTTGGTGCTGTCGGTGCAGCGATCCCGGTGATCATGGGGCCTGCTCCAGTGTCGCCTCGATTCAACGTGAACAATCCGATGCGGCAGATTCCCGCGATGTCTAGTACCACGATGGGTTCTGCAGCGGATAACTCGCCGCCGTCTGGTGCTGCTGGTGCTGCGTCGCCGTCGTCGTGAGTAGGGAAACACCATTAACCGGTTGCATCCGGTCTCCTCTCTGTGCATTTTCACTACAGAGATTAAGTTGCGTTCATCCTAACATTTGAATCGAAAACCTTTTTGAACGTTGAAAACTAGTAAGACCCTGCTGCGCTTGACTACTCGCAAGATGATTGTTACTTCAGTAGTCAGGGGTTAACGCAGCTCAACTGAAGGGGGAAGCCGTGCATCTTCCAGAAATGCAAAGTGTGATGCAGCTCAAGAATTCGCTGAGTTTTGTAGGATGTATCTACTACTAGGAGGTGATCGATTCCGCTGAGTCGGAGCGTGGTGGGGACGTCTTTCTGCGAGGAGCTGCTTTCAGCTTAATGAGAAACTGCAGTGCTTCCACCCAGTCGCTGCGTTTAATCTTCTTCACCTCCGGGCTCTCTCCATCCGCAATCTGAAGCAGTCACAGTCCACAGTTAGTTCACAACCTGCGAAGAAGATTTCGATGTCCACGCCACCTACCTCGAGATCCAAGGTTCGGTTCTCTTCGTATTCAACAGAGAAGCAGTGCGGAGCTCGTGCTGGCTGCTTTGCGCGATCGAACACTCGCGTGTCTTGACCAATACACACCCGCACGATAGAGCGCGTTGGAATAGTAGCCTTCGGGACTGTGCTATTGACCTTCCGGTAATTCAGATATTCCAGGTCGGCAGAGCACCACACGAAGCGCACGTGGGGTTTTCCGTAGCGTCCGTACTTCACGAACAAACTCCCATTGCGTAAGAGCTCCATGCGTTTCCGGATCAAATCACTGCCGGACTTTCGAGGACTCCCAGCAGGAGCTGGCACAGGATTCTCGACTCCTCCAGTCGTCAAAGCAGCCCCTCGAAGCGCAGTCATCTTATCGCTAGACTGCTCTTCTTCTGAAATGTTTGCGCTGCTGTACTCTGACTGCTTCGAAGTCTTGCCATTACGCGTTTGAGGCTCAAGCTTAGCCGCTTGAGGCCGAAGTCGTGCCGCAGAAGGTCGATCATATTCGTGACTTTCCGAAGCCTCACTATCATTCTCGCTATCGCTTCCGCTGTTCGACGGGTCACGATCTCCCGCGCTCCCACCTCTTCCACTACCTGACGAACGGCGGTGTGATGGCTGACGCTTACGAAGAGCACCGGTGTGAGACTTCGATCGAGGAATCGAAGTCTTCGGTTCACCCTCGAGCTTTTGAGCGTCCGCTACACTCTGGATTTGTTCCCTCAGTAGTTCGGCCTCCCGTTTTTGGTCAAGCAAACGCTGTTCAAGTGCCTCCACTGTTCGAGTTTGCCTGCTCATGAGCTCTTGCAGTTCTGCAGCAGTGTTCGAAGCGAAAAAGGTATTTTCTTTGAGAACTACAAGGCAGCCGAGGGCCGTAGCCATACCCAGTTCTCGGATACCTTGTGCAACAGCCTCATACAGCAATCGGGCTTCTTCAAACTCACCAACGCTGCGTGGTTTGTCCAGCTCGTCACGTGGCAGATCTCCAGTGAGCAGCAATCTCTCCACGATCTCCTCGCACTGCATCCAGTCTATTTTTCTGCCCATTTGGTCGGACCGATCTCGCGCGCTTTTCGCAGCAGCAATTGCCGCCTGGGTCTCTTCTTGGGCTAACGTAACACGCCGCTGCCATTGCTGCTCCTGTTTCGCGAACAGAAGAGCTTGAGCTTTCATATCATTTTCAAGCTGCACAGCGCGAGCCTGTAACTCGAAGTTTGTGGTTTCCAGCTCTGTATTGAGCTTCTCTACTGCTTCCAGGCGTTTCTCAGTGTCCACTTCAGTGTTTACTGCAATATCGACTGCCACCTCTGAGCAACGCTGCATGAAGCGACAAGTCGAAATGGACTCGTCGATGAAGTCGTTCTCCGGATTCAGCGTAGCGATGAAAACGGACTTGCAATTGCCGCCTAGACTACCGCGCAAGACCGACGTAAGCATAGAATTGCGGTACGGAATATGATATGTCCTTGAAACCGCGTTGCGTTTGCTCCGTAGCGACAGGATGACCTACAAGAGTCGCAAATATATCATTAACTTCACATCACACAACAATTTGCAAGAAATATTGTACCTGTTCCAGGTGATGAAGAGAGAGGTTGATGTGCTTTCCTTCAGAGCGCATACGCTGCGTGCCGTCACGCTTGTAAACTCGCTCGGAGCCAGCAAGATCTACCAGATGAAGCTTGGATGTCACGATCATATCCGAATCAACAGGTCGTGACTCGATCATCACGCTGAAGATTGAATGGGAACGGGACGAAGCCTTCACAGAATTTGCACGATGTTAGTACAACGACAATGGACATTACCTTACTGTCAGCCCACCTGGTTCATGGGGGTGTCACTCGTGACACGGTTCATGTTGCCGAGGAAGAGCAGATTTAGTGCCTCTTCTTCTGATACTGCTTCAAAAACTCTATCCACCAGACACACAAATGAATACGCCACTTTACGATCTTAACCATGGGTACAGCCAGACTTACCCCAGATTTCTAAAGTGCATATCGCCTTCGTCATCGTCCATGAGAAGAACCTTCGTCCACTCCTCAATTGGTCGGTCAGTATGAGATCTACGTTTGGCACCAAGTTTCAAAATCAGTATGGCCACGTTTCCCCAAAAGTGTGAATGGTAGATGAGCTTACCGATCGAGCAAGTCGTAGACGTTTTCGTTGTAGATCTCGAGGTACGAAATGTAGCACGAGTAGCGCATGTTCGGTCTCTTCTCGAACTCCTCAAAGATGGTCGAAAGCACGCGAGGAATTATCCCTCGGTCTGCGTAATGCTCACCTCCCGTAATTGTGTACGTTTTGCCCGAGCCGGTCTGTCCGTACGCGAGGATAGTGCCATTGTAGCCATCCAAAGCACTATAGACGATGTCCAGACAGACTTCGTTGAACACTTGTTCTTGCGAGATGCTTGGATCGAATACGTCGTTGAAGTGGAAGTCGAGTCCGTCGCGCTGCTTGAGGTGCATCCGGGAGTCATCGTCGTCTGGAGGTGGAAACGCTATGACTGTCCTGCTGAATCGACCGTCGTCGACCCTTTCTGGAGAGAGCAGCAGGATATCACCAGCGTTTGAGTACGCAAAAATATCAAATATTTAACCAACGAGAGACATACGAACCGAGATCGAACTTGGCACAATCATGCCCACGCCGTGGAGGGCGCAGGCGCGCGTAGGTGCCGATGTGCCACTTCACCATCGACTTTAAGCACCTCAATGGCGACTTGATTGGAGGACACCAACACAGCGTAGGTCGTTTTCAAGTTAAGTTGAGACCCGATTGAGCATCAAAGTTGGGGATAATTTTAGTTTTGTGCGCTTTAGCTGGAATGCGGCAGAGAAGAACTTAGGCTGGATAATGTGAACGCTAGCTAGTATGCTATCGTTAGAGCGATGTGAACTTCATCGTCAGCAATAACCTGGGCAATATCACGCGGTGAGTGCAGGGGAACGCAAAGCCCCAATCCATCTAGGTTGACTCCTACCTGGCTGAAATCGCTTAACAACACTCCACTCAAACCTGAATTTGTTTGTTTAAGGAATGGTGCCAGTTGTTGCTCCAAAGCTCGACGAACTGCCTTACGTCTAGCGGCATTTGGCCGTGAAATCGTTGAAATCACTCTCACAAAGTCATCAACCGTGGCGCAACCTTTGCTTTCGTGATCGTAGACGTCGAACAACACTACACACAATGCACACGATTAGCGCGAAAGACCGGTCTCCTAAGTAAGCGATGAACGGAGGTGTCACTTGCCGTGTCGTTTGATTTCAAGTGGTTGTTTGACGCTGAACACCGCCAGGATCGTCACAAAGGCTCTGAAACTCACGAACTCATCGGTGATATCGTCATCCTTTGGTGCTTGAGCCCCAATCGCCCCCTGTCGATGCAGAACTAATCGAGCGACAAGCGGCACAAACGGCTGCGCTCGCAACTCCGGCATCAGCAGCACCACATTCAGCGGCAGTCGCAGCTCTCGACTCGCATCATCCACTGGAATCAGCTGCACGAATCTCTTCTTCAGTCTTCCCAGCTCCTGCCGCGTGACTGCACACACATCATCAGCATCCTACCGCCAGTGCAGTACAAAGTCATAGCACGTACACGGCTGCAGCAATCCAGCGGGGTACTTCAACAGCACTTCCCCGCTCTCCAGCAATTGAAGCCTCTCTTGAACATTCAACGTCCTATTTCCCGCCTCCTCCCGAGCCTTCCGCCGTCCAAACATGCTCCGTTCTACTCAACTGTGGGGTGCAACAGCTTCAACTTACGCGTCGCTTCGCGAGCACCTCTCTCATTGGCTGAAAGCTAAAATGTAGCCTAAAATGAACCTTCACTCACGTAAAAATCAAGATTGTGGTAACAGATTCAAGAATGAAATCGTTGTCTTTCCGCGTTAAAGTCCTCGTCAAAATTACCCACCACCAAGTGGCAATGCTCAATTAATTCCTCCCTCGATTGCTTGCCAAAATTTGCAGCTAGGTGGATTGAGAACAAAAACGACTTGGCCACTAGATGTTTGTGTATCAATGCGCTTTCTGTAGAAGCTGGCCGGTGTAAGAATACACACAGCTCACTCTCCCCAGGATCTTATAACTTAAAAACTATTTTAGAATACTTAATTACCATGGTACGGTAGATTCTCACGTGCGAACCCCACTTGACATCTTCTTCCAAATGCCTGAGGAGGAAGTTCTGCCTCAAGCTGGCTATGGTGCTGCTCGGCTAGCCATCCCATCGCCACGAAAATGGTCCTCAGTATTGACACGTATCGAGCAGAAATGGACAGAAGTCCAAGTCGAACGGCAGGGTGCGTATTCAGTCGAGCACCTCATGAGTCTCAACTCGTACTGCAAGACGACTTCCATCACTCGAGTTGTTCTGGTTTGTGCACTCTCCCCACTCCCCGCCCTATTGACAGCTTTGATGGTGGAGTGTTTGCCGTTGCGATCACCTTCGGAAGGGTGGAGAGCAAATTGGACATTCTGGATTCGTGTGCTGCTTGTACAACTCATTTTAGGATTCGGAGGGAATTTTATGCTGGCTCGGTTTGTGCCTGGTCTCCATTTCACTTTTCTTAAAAACCTGGTCAAAACAACCTGTGGCTGCTCCTTGTTTATGGGTACTTGCATACTGGCGGCGAGCCAGATCGGGTTCCCGGTGCCGCTAATGATGCAGCTTGGCACAATTCCAATCGGGTTTTACGATTTGCTTACGGCACGTCTCGTCTTGGGATCAGTATTATTCGCGAAAGACTCACCCTTGAAGCCCTATGCCAACAGATTTAATCGCCTTTTCTCTTCGCTGATGGCGTTTGCCGCGGTTTTCCCTATCTACAAGACGCTGTACTTGTTTTTGCCAGTGGAGTATCGAGCCATTACGATTGTTATCTTACCGATCTGGAAGTTTGCTGCAAAACAGTTTATGGTGAACGCTACACGAGAACTGGAAGACTTCATACCGATGGGAGTGGCCTTCGCTGTGGATTTCTTTAGCACACTGTTTGTATCAGCTTGTGTGTCCACATCAAAATCCATTTCCCTAAAGCTATTGCTCGTAGCAGCAGACATCGGCGAATCGTTACTCCAGTTCCGATCCATGAAAGCTAATGGCATGGAGTTGCTAGTGCTCCTAGATGAAAGAAAAAATTCCATTCACCAACATCACCATCAAGTTATTTCATTGGAGAGAGCAGATCTGCCATCGATTTTACTTGACGCGATCCACAGCAGTGCTACGTTCCCGCCAAAATCGCTTGAGAATATTAGGTTGTGGGCGTGTGTGCCGTACCCGCTCTCGGGAGAACTCGGCCAACTCCACGCACTTGACGCAGTCAAAGTGTACGCCCATCATGTCGCACCACTTAGAAGGAACGTACTTCATGCAGGAAGTCCACACCCTGATCGTCGCCTTCTACATGCCACATCGGTCGCACCAACCCCAGTAACCAATACCTCGCAGTTGATCTCTACTGAAAGAAAACACGCAAGTCTCTGCCACATCGAGAGGTCAAGCAAACTGGTGATTCAAGGCTTACAGCTTCTATTTCACTCCGAATATGTGATTCTTGTCCAGTATATCGAGTGCGTAGTACCTCTCGTGTACTTGGTATTTAAATGGACGCTCGAAAACCTACCAAACGTTGCATTTTACCCCGGCGGAGCTGGCAACTGGGACAGTACGACTACAGTAAACGTTCTGATCTTTGCCGTGCTCGAGATTGGGTTACTTTTTACGTTCGACAAATTTGTGGAACGCAAATTTTCTCTCTCCTTGTTGCGCCAACTCGCGTATGTGCTTGAATCGGAAGTATACGTGGTCCAACCTATTTTCTTCTGTATGTTTCTAAACCTTTTGCAGTTCGAGCTAGATCATTTCGGTGGGTATTATTATACTCCTTGCTGTTATTGCTGGTGGAGTCAACCAGTGGTTCTCATACTTTGCTTCTCCATTGCAGGTGCCGACTTTACCCTTCGTTTCCAGTGGCTCGAAAGCTAGATACATCGACTGAGAACCACGCAAGCTGTGCTCCATCTCGAATCTACCTTCTCATTGGCTGTAGCCTAAAATGAACCTTCACTCACGTAAAATTCCGCCGGTCGACACGGGATCCGATCCGCCACGTCAGTCTTCAATTGACCCCCATCAAGACACCAACCTCCCAACTCTACCACCATGGCCGAGACCCCGCAATTCGTCGTGCACCGCGGCGCGTGCCACTGCCAGGCTGTGCAGTTCGAGTTCGACGCGCCGAGCGACCTGGTGCAGACCGAGTGCAACTGCTCCATCTGCAGCATGAAGCGCAACGCCCACGCCATCGTGCCCAAGACGCGCTTCCGCCTGCTGCGCAGCCAGGACATGCTCACGCTCTACACGTTCAACACGCACCAGGCGCAGCACCTCTTCTGCAAGAGGTGCGGCGTGCAGGCCTTCTACGTCCCACGCAGCAACCCGGACGGGTACGCCGTCACGGTCGCCTGCGTGGACCCGGCCACCATCACCAGCGTCACCACCGAACGCTTCGACGGGCAGAACTGGGAGAAGTCGTTCGAGGCGTCCGACATCGCCCGCTACTCCAAGGAGTAGGCTGGTGCATTCCACCTCGAGTCGGACCATTAGGCAGATACTGCAGTTCTACGGTTATGAAACAATCCACGTACTGTGAGTGGCGATTTTCAGTCATTTCGGGTTTTCACGGGTTCACGGGAAGATGGCGCCGACGCGAGTGGGCATTCTGACGACGTCGGGCAAGGTGATGAAGTACAATGCGCCGAGTCGGACGTGCGTGACGTTCTCGTCGTGTGATGGGTGGGGGGCGGCCAGTAAATTGTTGTACTCGCACGTCCCGGACGGCCAGAGCGTCGCGTTCTTCCTCGAGGAAGACTGCGCGGGCAAGTTGGTGTTCAACAGCGAGGTGGGGAAGACGTTCGGCAACGAGATCGTGAAGAGCGACAGGGCGGTGGTGCGCTCGTTCATTCTGGCAAAGTACACGCTGTATCCGGTGAAGGGGGTCATCAGCATGTGCCGAGATGAGAGCGCGCTGCTGGTGAATACTACTGAGGAAAATGACGACGATATGGAATGGGCGTCCATTTCGAGTATGATCGGTGATGGCAATCTATCTGTGAACTGGTTTGACGCTGTCCCGGACGGAGAGGAGGCTGTTGTTGGCGATGCTTGACGGGAGATGGAGAAAGAGGTGGCATACTAGAGATAGTGGCTCTGTTTCTGGGTGACAAAATGAATGATCGTGTTGATACCATCTAGTTTGATGGTTTGCTTCTAGTCTGGCTGAAAACTAGGTGGTACTATCATCTACATGTAGTCTTACACAGCGACCGTCGTTGCAGCTTGTCTCATTCTCGCCACTTCACATTTTGCCAAGCTACCAGCGCTCAAGACAAGATGTTGCCGCCTCGGGCTGGGATTCTGACCGTGCCCTTCCGAACGCTCGACAAGTCCATGATGTACGATGCGCCGGCGCAGAAATGCATCACGTTTTCGTCGTGCAGCGGGTGGAGGAAGGCCAAGCGAGTGATGTGGGGGAGAATCCCCGATGGAGGACTCGTCAACTTCTATGAGGAGGCAGACTGCCAAGGCCGCATCATCTACAGCAGCGAAAAAGGCGTTCGGTCATATTCGCGCGAGCTTAGTCGGAATGGAGAGGAAGGCGACACGGTTCGCTCGTTGCTGGTTATCAAGGACTCGCGCTATCCTGTGGAGGGAATAATCAGCAAGTGTGAGAGCGCGACGTTGGCTAGCACCTCCTCAAACACCAATGTTACCGGGTTGAACTCTATCTCGAACAGAAGCATCAACAATGGGAACCTGTCGCGGAACTGGTTCGACGCTCTGCCGTAAATCGGAAGGTGCTTCGGGCAGTAGCTAAAGCATCTTGATTCTTAGAATTCTGCCAACTTAAATCTTGGGTAGGATAAGGCTTTGTGTCTACGAATGAAGTATCCAACCTGCCACCTATTCGGCATCTCTGTGTCCACTTCTTGCAGGCATTATTCATCATTTCTGGGCCAATATACAATACTGGCGGAGACGTCCAACTATATAAGTACGGATGTTTACCACCCAGAGCTGGTTCCAACAAACATCCGGCAAAGTCGATCCCCAACGTTGTGGGCCCCGTAACCAGCAAAGATTCCAGCATAAACCCATTATCTCTGAGCTAATCATTGTCAAATTTACCCACCTCTAAGCGGCAATGCTCAATTCATTCCACCCTCGCGCTGGTATCATGACGGTGCATCGGAACACCTACATGTACGACACTCCGAGCCAAGTCTGCGTTACGATCTCGGGGTGTGAAGGCTGGGGCACAGCTACCAACGTCGTGTGGTCACGCATCCCTTCCCTCGCTGTTGTGGCATTCTTCAAGGACAACGACTGCGCAGGCGAGGTCATTTTCACGACGGACCCCTCTCAATCCGCTGGCTCGCACCCGTTCAACATCGGACCGATTGGCAAGGTCATCAAGTCCCTCATGGTCTTGGAGTACTCGGAGCATCCTGTCGGAGGCATAGTAAACGAGTGTTTCCCTGCTCTGGATAAACTTCTCGAGAGCGCGAACTCGACTAACTGCTCGGACAGCAACTCCAGCTACGCGGAAGAAGTCCCTACCGTGACAATCCTGTCGTCGCTCGAAGGAAATATTTCCTCTAGTTGGCTGGACCCCCTCTCCGATGGAATCTCAAGCGCGGACTCCATGTAAGTTGCGTTTTAATACTCCTAACGCATCATAGGCGTGGAAGCTATTCGAATAGAGTGATTACAGGTTTGCTTTCGTATTAAGTAGGTGCTGAAGTTGTGGTTAATACACTCGAAACCAGAAATCTCCCACCTAGTGCGAGTCTGTAATAGTTACCTCTATGGTCACATGCATACCAACGTTGTTGCTTGTTGGGGCTTCACTTCTCAATTTCCCTTCCCGCCTTTCGACCCTTCCTTCGACTTCCATGTCGGTTGCAGGCATCAAGACCGTCGATGGCATGGATTTGTGGTTTGACGCTTCCACTAACGTGTGTGATACGTTCGACAACTGCCAAGGCTGGGATCCAGCAACGCGTATCATGTGGCGCGATCTTCCGACGGGTGTGAGTGTCCGCTACTTCAAGGGCGAGGACTGCAACAACGGTGACCTCATGTTTTTCACGGACCCGGGTCAACGTTCCGGAACGAAAGTGCTGCCCGAGAAAGCAGGAGGACACCCGATCAGGTCGCTCATGGCGGTGGGGCAGGATAAGCGTCCGATTCGAGGTCTTGTTGGTGAGTGTTTCTACGACCTCGCCGCTTATGCAGAAGCGAAGAAACTACTCAACGGCAGCGAGTTCGAGGTGAACACCACTTCTTCCAGCCACTGGTTGGAGCCACTACCCGACAAAGCGGGGTCTCTCGTATAAAGAAACAATGGCATTGATTGCGGGTAGTAACAACCCAACAACCGTTGTTGGCCAACTTGTGGAACAATTGATAACACGATAATATTGACTGATAAATATGTTTTCCAACTCGCGAAGGTTAGCAGGAATAACCACAACAACGGCATTAACTCGTCCCACGTTCTTATGCCTCCTAGTACCATCACAAATAGAGTCTAATATAATACGCGAGCGTGCGCACTCCACTCGAAGAATCACCGCAAATGGCCGAGGTGGAGATATCACATCAAGCTGGAGGTGCTGCTGTTGGGCCGGCCATCTCGGCACCTTCACGACGGCCCTCAGTATTGACGCGGATGGAGCAGAAATGGACCGATATTCAAGTTGAACGTCAGGGCGCATATTCAGTCGAACATCTCGTGAGTCTCGACTTGTACTGCAAGACGACTTCCCGCACTCGAGTTGTGTTGGTTTGTGTACTCTCTCCACTTCCTGCGCTACTGACAGCTTTGATGCTGGAATGTTTGCCTCTGCAATCGCCGTCAAATGGTTGGAGCGCGAATTGGGTGTTCTGGATTCGTTTGTTGCTGGTTCATGTTATTCTTGACTTCTTGTTCAACTTGATGTGGCTTCGGTTTGTACCTGGTCTACACTTTACTTTTGCCAAAAGATTGGTTAAGACTGCCGGCAGTACCATCTTGTGTGTGGGGACTTGCATTCTTGTGGCTTGTACAGTTGGGTTCCCGGTGCCGTTCATGATGCAATTCGGCGCAGTTCCACTTGGAGTTTATGTAATGGTTATGATGCGTCTTGTCTTGGGGCCAGCATTCTTTGCGAAGAACTCACCGTTGAGGGTCCGTGTCGACCGATTTAATTGTTTTTTCGCAGCTGTTATGGCGCTTTGCGCTGTTTTCCCAGTCTACAAGATGCTGTATATGTTGCTGCCAGTGGAGTATCGGGCCATCACGATAGTTATTTTACCGATCTGGAAGTTTGCTGCACAACAATTTATGGCGAATGCTACGCGAGAACTGGAAGATTACATGCCGATAGCAGTGACTTTCTCTGTGGATTTCTTTAGCACATTGTTCATATCCGTGTGCGCGTCAACCTCAAAATCTACTTCGCTGAAGCTGTTGCTCGTAGCAGCAGATATCGGTCAATCATTACTCCAATTCCGTGCCATGAGAGCTAATGGAAAGAAACTATTTGAACTCCTCGACGAACGCAGAAATTCCAGGCGTCTATATCCTCAGCAAGTTGACTTGCTGCAGAGAACCGATCTCCAAGCAATATTACTCGATGCGATCAAAGCTTCAATTTCGTTTCCGCCAAAATCTCTAGTGAACGTTCGATTGTGGGCATGTTTACCATATCCACTGACGAGAGAAAACTTCGAGAAACTCCATGCACTTGATGCAGTCGATGTGTACGCCCGTCCTACCGAGCCTCGTAGAGGGGAACTGTGCCAAGTACGAAACATTCGACGTCCTTACTGTCGAATTTTACACGTCACCTCGGTCGCACCCTCACCAGCAGTCAACAATGCGCAGTTGCACAAAAGCGGCACAAGTCTCAGTCATACCGCGAGCTCGCAAGAAAAAGTGATTCAAGGCTTACAGCTTCTATTTCATGCTGAATATGTGGTTCTTGTCCAGTATATCGAGGGCGTAGCATCTCTCGTGTACTTGGTATACAAATCGACACTCGAAAACCTTCCTAACGTTGCGTTCTACCCAGGCGGGGCTGGCAATTGGGATACCACATCTTCGGCAAATATGTTTCTGTTTACCGTGCTCGAAATTGGTTTACTGTGTGTATTCAACATATTCGTGGAGCGCAAATTTGCTTTCTCTCCTCTGCACCAGCTCGCGTTCCTGCTTGAAACAGAGGTTTACGTGGTACAACCGCTTTTCTTCGGCTGGTTTCTATCTCTTTTGCAGTATGAGCTGGAGCATTTCGGTGGGTACTTTGCATCGCCTTGTTCTTACTATTGCAATGTGAGTCTTGAAGATGTTTCTCATCCTGTGCTTGTGCATTCCAGGCGCTGACTTTACCTTTCGGTTCCAGTGGCTTCATCACACCAGTAGAACATGACGGTGGGCTGAAGATCATGAGGCTACCGGTGACCGGAGAGGCATGTTATTGCTCCCCCAAGGAGTCAAGGCAAGCTACCGAGTAGGTTGATAAAATATGCATGCATGTTACCACACTCACCACATCAAAGCTTCTTACAGCATCTTAGTTTCTACGTTCGCCACACCAAGCTTCAGTAAGCTTTACTTCTTGCATTTATTTACCCGCACGCTCACCGCTGAGGCCCACCACCCCACATGTACTTGTAGATGGAAGAAGCTCCGCTAGTGAGTGAGCTTGCGACGGTTGAGACAGTAGCCTCCACTGCCTCCACGCCGATCTTGACGGACGAACCGACCGATGTCATGCCCTTCGACACAGTCTTTTCGTTGGAATGAGCGTGGACAAAATCGCTGAGCTTCATACCGATGCGTTCGTTCAACTTGCCTTCCATCCGTAGCATCAGCGCTGTAGCTGCCTCGTCGTCTGACTGACCAGGCAGGAAACGCTCGATCACGAAGGCTTCGAGGTCGCTTTGGGTGTAGTTAACTCCGAAATCCGTGATCTCAGGGAGTGCCTTCACCACCAGCGTCAGCATGATCATGAACAGACTGACGTGCCGCCTTAAACAGTTGAATGCGATCACACAAAGCTGTTTGAATTGCTCGAATTGCTGTGTCTGCGTGCCTCCGAGTGCCTCAATCATGTAGTGATCAAGTCGCATCGGAGGCTGTAGTGGCTTCGGATCTTTACCGAGAATGAAGCCGTAGTCGATGTGGAACAGAATGCCGTCTTTCGTTAGCATCACATTGTCCGCGTGACGATCTCCAACGCCCAACAGGAATGTGATCACGGTGTAAGCAGCTAGACTCTCCCGGAATGACGAGGAGATGTCACTGAGCGTGCGGTGTCCGTTGTAATGGTGGAGAAAGTTCATAATTGTGCCGTGGTCGCGGATGATGGAGTACAGCGTGTGGGCGTTCTCCACAATTTCGATCAGCCCGTCGAAACTGCTCGTTGGAAGTACGCGGTACGTCACCAATGGGATGTCCAATCGGGTTTCTTGCTTCAAGATGAGGTACATAACGTTGATAATGTTCTGAACTATAGAGTCTTTCCGCAGATCATCCCGCTTATACATGAGACGATAGTGGGGTAATTTGTGTGTACGGCGGCTCCAAGTATTCCGTTGAGACTCCACAGTACCATTAGCCGAGTCTTCGCCCTCCTCCTCGCGGTCAACGCCCGTGCACGTGATGATCATGGGCGCCTCCGCGCTTCGCTTCACCTCAATTTTCTTGTAGTTGATCCCGCTGACCTTCACCTGCGGGTCCACTGGCAGGCGTAGAAGTGGCCATTTTTGTTCACCATTCGCAACTGCTTGGACAGATTCTCCTGACTTCCTATCATCTGTAGACGTCCCAAGAGACGACTTCTTGATCGATGCTTGCAAGATACGACGCACGTCTTCGACTGAAATACGCGGCGGAATCTTCCACATGATGTCCACCAACTCTTGGCCCCGGAGAAGTTGCTCCGCGATATCATCACTGGCAAATTTCCTTGATTCTGCAAGACGTCCACCCGAGGACTTGTCTTTGAATTGCGCCAGTGTAAGCAGTAGTCGCTGCTTCATCCCGTCAAATTTACGGCGGCAGCTCGGGTCTTCAGCCATGACCGTAAGTCCCCAGTATAAATCGTAGCAGAAGCGGATATCACATTGCGCTTGTCGGATCAATGACTCCCCCAGCTTGCTTCCAGCTGCGTTAGATTCCACGCTCAGACTGTGTAGGAGGACCTGCAAGTAGCTCCACCACTCGTTTTCCGTAGCAGTCTTCAGCAGTGCGTCCACTGCCATTGCACGCAGTCGATGGTTGCAAATGGTTTCGTCGGCCAAGATTTCCAAAGCGTCCACACTACCAATCTGCGGCTTGCAGAGACGCGAGCACATGGTGAGCATGCACTTATGCTTGCGCTCTTGCTGCAGCAGCTCCATAACATCGTCGACGAGTTGGGAGTTCCTCTCTCGCCGCCTTCTAGCTCCTTGGGGGCTTTCAATGTCGCTCGCTGTCATATCCGTGCCGAGATACTCCGTTTCATCCTCTTCCGAAAAGTCGACAGCTTTGACAAGCTGCAGCAGCCACTTCGTGTGTCCGCCAAGGAACTTGCGGTTGATGATCAGCATCTTCTTCTCTCTCTCAGACAGTCGGTGGGTGGGCAAGTAGTACTGGATCTGTCGGAACATCGACAGACACATGATAGTGGCGCGGTGCCACTTGCGGCACACCTGCCCCAGCGTGCGCAGCTCTTGCAGGTCAAACTCACACAGCTCGAACACCTTGACCGTGTTGTAGTGATGCCGTCTCTGCTGCAGAGCGCACGCGCAGTCGTCACAAACCCTCTGCATGACGCTACCGTCAGGCACGGGCATCGAGCCGTGCGCAGTCGGCGCCGTCATGGCCCCGCTGCTCGAGAGCGAGGACGAGGCGCTGCCGGACCTGGACCTGTTGGGCGTGAACTTGCTGATGACGTTGTTCTCCTGCAGCCGCTGCACGTCCTTGAGGAACTTCTCCTGCTGCTCCTCGGGCGAGAGTCGGAGCGAGCCCGAGTCCGAGAAGGACTGCGAGTGTCTCCCCCCTGCCAGCCCGTCCGCGCCCGCCGACGCGCTGGGACTCGAGTAGGACGTCAAGTACCAGCTGATGTTGCCGATGAGGTCGCTGGCGTTGGTCGTGAGCGA
>JAHWLF010000194.1:0-18421 GCA_024679295.1 Phytophthora parvispora
TGACGGCGTTGAAGTCGAACTTGTGTAGATGCAGTAGGTTGTAGTGGTGCGCCATGGCGAGACTCTTTTGAAATGAGCGGTAGAAAACGGAGCTGTGAAAAGCTGATACTTGATGTTTGTATGTAGGGCTAAAAGACAGCCGACCGCAATGCGCGCGAAAAATGGAGCTACCGCAGCATCAACGCCGCCAGACGCGCGAAAACGAGGGAAGATCGAGATACCAACATGTACCCCATTGGATACTGTGGTGGGTTACTCTTGGGTTACTCACAAAAAAAACACTGTTTATTTTGCAGGTTTCGAGAAAACGGAGCTCTGCTTGGGGAAAGCCGCAAGTCTGCTCCAGTTCGAGCTTCTCCATTTAGGTGGGCCCAACAATTTTCCAGTAGTCGTCAGTACTTTTTGATTTGTTTGTACTAATGTTTTGATTCTGTTATAGGAGTTGACTTTACATTCCGCTTCGATTGGCTCCACCACCAAGACGGCTAATTGCATATGAATTGAATTGAATTCTTAAAGCCGCATCTTGCTTGCACCGAAAGATACACTTGTACAACATAATGTCCTTTTTTAACATAATAAATACTTTGAAGTACGACATTGAGAAAAACAAAACTATTTGTTAACCGGTATTGGAAAGCGCGATTTCATTACAGAATCATGACTTGTGCTTGTCAAGGTATATTTCCAAGTGATTCGTTCTTATTGGGCACACAAGTATACAACTATTCGGTGTCGCTCGTGATGTATCCTGTCATCCTAGATGCAATTCCGATGAGTGGTGATCATTAATTTACTCTGATACACGTACGCCTCGTGATTGGTCCTGTAGACCCAATCACGTTATCTACGTCCGTACACAGGTACACTTCTACGGCTAGACGAGTAACAGATTGAGAGCTCATGTTGACATACCCTAGTTTTTTAGTTCCCTAAAAGGTGGATGACTGTTATTCTAAACGCTCGTTGCGCACCAGTATAAAGGAAATAAAATACCACGTACTCGGTTATGTCATCACGCACGAAAGGCGTCGTCCTTAGCGGTTATCGCTATTTTGACGTGTGGGGGTCACTCAACAGTCCGTAAATTGTCTGACCACCATAAAGTTGAATCGAGTCGATGCCAGCAGGGGAGTTGAAGCACTCCCAAGTGCTACGTCAAGGCCGAATAATGCGGTTGAGGAAGCTCGTGTCATTTCGTTGTGGGATCGTTTCGAAAAAAAGTGGAACGAAATTCAAGTTGGACGCCAGGGCTCGTACTCCATCTAGCGCATCGAAAGTTTTGACCACTATTGTAGGATAGCATCACGGACTCGCGTGATCTTGGTATGCTTGCTTACTCCAATACCTACGTTAGTAGTTGCTGTGCTACTGGAGTGTCTACCGCTTCGCCCACCTTCCGAGGGGTTGGCTGTTAATAGCATGTTCTGGATTCGTTTGTCGTTGATGCAGTTGGCAATGGGTTTTGCTGGGGCGACGCAACAGATAGCGTTTGTACCAAGCCTTGATATTTCCCTCTTCATGCGATTCTTGATAGCTTTAGGCTCAAGTGTTGGCTATGTCGGTTCGTGTCTCCTTGCGGCTAGCACGATCGGTTTTCCTATCCCGCTCTTGATGCAGCTTGGAGCCATCCCAATTGGTATTTCTATGGCGGTGATGACACGTCTTGTTCATGGTCGAGCGCCATTCGTAAAAGATTCACCGTTTTTCCAACATTTTGAACGGCTCAATCGTATTATATCTGCCCACATGTTGCTCATCGGTGTGTATCCCGTTTATAAAGCACTCTACGACCACGTATCTGTAGCGCATCGAGGACTAGTGGTTGTCATTCTACCAATATGGAGACTTGCAGCAAAACAATTCATCGTGTGGAAAACGTGCGAATTGGAAGATTTGATGCCAGAACTCGTTGCGTTCACGGTAGACTTTTTCAGCTCGTTATTCGTCGCAGTTTACATGTCGACCTCTGGATCAATCTATTGTTCATTGTTGCGGATATTGGGCAAAATATGTTGGAGTTTCGCGAAGCACGAGTAAATGCAAATACAGTGTCCGACCTTCTTCACGACCGAGCTGCTTCACATTATTTTCTTGCAGTTCTTGATGCCAACGCCCTGAGCAATAGTTTTCAAAAAAAGACATCATTATTGCCGATGCTTCTTGCCGTGACAAGGAATCCTACAGCATTCGATATGCAATCAGTCGAGGGTGTACGCTTGCGAGCATGCTTACCGCACAGTATCTCGATGCAACAATCTGAATAACTTCGCGAGTTGGAGAAGTTAGGGGTCTATTCCCACCGGTTGCTCAAACAGGCCAATCAACCGCGCCGAAACAAGCAACGACCTTATAATTCAAAGAGAAACAGCCAAGTCATACCCGCCGCTACAGTGCCAACTACCCAAGTGATTACTGTAGACCCCACGTCCAACGGTACATCTGCTGAAAATTAAAAAAAGTTGGTTCTTCAAGGGTTGCAGTTACTATTTCACTGTGAATACCTCATCTTGGTGGAATATATCGAGTGCATCACCCCACTGGTTTATCTTGTGTACAAGTCGGTACTGGAGCGGCTGCCCAACGTAGCTTATTATCCAGGTCACGGGGCAACTTGGAACTTTGAAGCCGTTGGCAACGTTGTCGTGTTTGCGCTTATGGAGATTGTGTCCTTTTGCCTGCTCAACATATTTTTGCAGCGCAAGTTTGCCTTTTCACCACTGTACCAACTTGCGTTCGTGCTTGAAACTCACGTTTACTCAGTTCAAACGATACTCTCGTCCTGCTATTGCAATGCGAACTGGAGCATTTAGGGACGGATTTCAGTTTTCGCTTCGAGTGGCTTCATAAGGATTAGCCTCACAAACGGGTTCTTCAAATAAAAAACAAACTATCTACCGTAGTTTCCTTCGCTGTGCGAATGTGTCGAAGTCGGAAAAAAATTCTGCCTCCTCAAGTCTCTCCATCCGAGATTATTCCTAGCAATTAAGAATGTAGTGTGCACACCTCATTTCGTACTTTTCCCCATCATCACTGTATTTTATACAAATCGCAAGTCAAGCGTTTATCCCGCGCATTTTGAGGGCGGGCTACTAATCGGTTTCTCGCGGCTATCGGCGCCGACGCCGGGGTACAGTATGATGAAGGCGCCGTCCGCAGAGGAGGTGCTGGCGCTCGTGAATGCGGCCACAGGGCCCGACGGGACCTTGGATCCGGCCATGCAGCACCTGTTGATGCAGCTCCAGGAGCAGCACGCGCTCAACCAGGCCCACGCCCAGGCCCAGGCCCATACCACAGGACCCCGCCCTAATACTGGCGCGTCCCCACTCAAGAGCGTGAAACCAGACCACGGGGCCAGTACTGTGATCGACTTAATGCCGTTATCAGCCGCCGCAGTTGCCATTGGGTCCCTCCCTGCCTGCAGTTCGACACTGGAAAGTGCAACTTCAGCGCACGCTACGTCATCATCGTCTACCCAAATGGCTACAGCAACACCTGCCGCCCCAGTCCAGTCGAACTCGACCACCATGAAACGCAAAAGTATCCCTTTGAGCATGAAGAAAGAGGCCATTCAGTGGATAATGGGTCCCGGTAAAGGGATCCCGTCCCGGGCTAAGAAGCACTTTGGGGCGCTGAATTGGGACGTCAGCGCGTCCTCGTTCCGCAAATGGTGGAAGAACCGAGACAAAATTCTGGGCGACTCCGGGAGCAAGAAACGCATCAGTGGAGGAGGACGGAAGCCCTACCTGGAAGACTCGGAGGAGAAGTTGCTGGTCGTGGTGATTCAAGAGCGTGCCAAGAAGGACCGCGTCACGAGGAAGTGGATCGCCAAGACGGCGCAGCACATGTTCCAGCGCTCCGACTCGACGTTCAAGGCGTCCGAGAATTGGGTCACCAAGTTCATTCGACGTAATGGTCTTACACTCAAGCGCAGCTACGTCACCTACGAGCCGCAGCAGCACATACCGGCAAGTGGGGCTAGCGCACTGCCAACAAGTGCAACAGGGGCTACCGGGGCAACCAACAAGTAAGCCTATATTTTTTATGATTTGTATGAAGTTCCGGGTGAACATTAACTTTTTTTTGCGGATATCTGTTGTTCCAGTGTGATTGTGTAGGAGGCTCTGGTAGAAGCATGGTGAAAACATTAATATTCGAGCTAGTTGACTTTTGTTTAAGATCGTTCGTTGCGTGAAATCCTCTTTGCACAAGTTTTACTTCGATTACAGTAGTCATCATCAGACTTTGATCTTGTATCGCAGACTAGTGAATGCAGCGATAGACGGAGCTACTCATATTACATACCCCAAACTCGACATCGATAGGGGGTCTATCCACAAACAGATTTCGAAAAGAGATTGCAGACGAAACCCCGGGTTGATCAACTAACTACTCCCAATACTGCGCACAGCTGCGCTGTGTTCACCAGCGAGGCAATGCAAATATAGGATCTCAATTCTAGCTATGAATACATCCTCCTTTTGGCTCGAAATTGGCAACCTTATCGAAGAAAGGCTGTAAAGCCTATGCAAAACTCACACTCGATGAGCGCTCCTGCATCGACAAACCCACAGGCGGCCCCTTCAGGCATGCGGCTGTGGCAGCGCCTCGAAGAGAGATGGAATAGAATTCAAGTCGGTCGCCAGGGATCCTACTCGGTGGAGCGCCTGGAAAGTTTCGACCGTTATTGCAAAATATCATCGCCGATACGAGTACTATTGGTTTGTGTACTCACACCACTCCCGGTCTTGGTAATATCAATTCTACTCGGAAGCTTGCCATTACAGTCACCGTCCGTATCGTGGACAGCTAATTGGATGTTTTGGACTCGATGTGGATTGTCAAATTTCGCAATTTGATTCGCCTGCATCTCTGAATTCGCTGTACTTGTTCCTGAACTCAACGTCACAATTACCAAGATATGCATACTGTGTGGAGGTGCAATCGCCGCCTATGTGGCAAGCTTTCTGTTCGTCGCAAGCATTGTTGGATTTCCGGTTCCATTGACGTGGTATATTGGAGGGTTTATCATAGCCCTTTGCATGCCCATGATGATGTTAATTGTCTTCGGCCGCGAATCGTTTAAATGTTCGTCGCCATGTCATCCCAATCTGGTTCGCTTTTTTCATTACTTTCAAGCAATCATGGGACTAATTAACATATTCCCACTTTACAAAGTCGTTTACGGATTTGTGCCTGTGGTATATCGAGGTCTGGTAGTTGTCGTGTTGCCCGTTTGGAGACTCGCTGCGAAACAATTTATGGTGCGGTCTCTTCGAGAGATGGAAGATTTTATCCCTGAAATTGTTGCGATGGCAGTCGACTTCTTCAGTGCACTATTCGTGTCTACGTGCATGTCGAGCACAGGACCAATATACCTATCGGTACTATTCATTGCTGCTGACGTGGGGCAATTACTACTAGAATATCGAGAGGTGAGAATAAATGCAAGCACTTTATTCGAACTACTTCAAAATCACATGAGAAAACCATCCGAGCTTGGGAGTCGAAGCGAAAATCCTGACACTTCGAACTTGCTGGCGTTTTTACTAATAATAACTCGTAATCCAGCATACTTCCACGTCACCCTATTGAAGGATGTGCGTCTAAGGGCCTGCTACCCCCACCCACCCACGAGGCAACAAGCTGACAAACTCCAAGCGTTGCAGACTTCGAAAGTGTACGGTCAGCCAGCTCCGCTTAACAAGGCGATACCTCTATCGTGTGTGCGCACACAAAAGGCACGAATTGCACCAACAACTGGTAGTCCGATCTCACTGGACATTATTCTCTGCAGTAAAGCAGCAGAACCAGGACCCTCCACAGCTTTTATGGCATGCCCTTCCAATGGCATATCCAGTGATACTGCGCAAACGATAATTCGTCAAGGTCTTCACCTGATGTTCCATTGCTATTGGTCGAGTACGTCGAGTGCATCGTTCCGTTCATGTACGTGCTGTACAAAATGGTACAGAGGCATCTGCCCAACGTCGCTTACTATCCCAACGAGACCGAGCTGTCTGGGTCAACAGCGGTGAAAATATCCGTTTTTGCTGGTCTTGAACTCCTGTCATTACTATTGCTGCACTTATTTCTCCGGCGCAAGTTCGCCTTTTCCCCTCTGTTTCAACTTGCCTTCGTGCTGGAGACACAATTCTACATGGTGCAAGCCCAACTTTTCATAGGAGCCATCTTCCTCCTGCAGTACGAGCTCGCACATTACGGTACGCAAAACCACCTTTCTGTCTCAACGAGTTCTTCCTAACCACTGTACATCCTATTTCATCTCAAGGTATGTATTTCTCGTTCGAATTCGAGTGGATGCACGGAAACAAGTAGACACACTAAACTATCCCAGTGGTGCTGGAAATTTCGCGTCAGCGGCAGCATTACCCTGGTGGTGCTGGCAATTTTGGATCGGCAGCAGTGGTGAACATTTTGGCGTTTGCTGGTATGGAGATTGTGACGTTGCTGCTATTTCACCTCTTTCTTCAACGCAAGTTCGCCTTCTCTCCTCTGTACCAACTTGCGTTTGTGCTGGAGACGCAATTCCATTTGGTCCAAGCGCAACTTTTTATTGAAGCCTTATTCCTGCTCACGTACGAGCTTGAACACTTCGGTAAGTCAGCAACTTCGCAAACGAAACGAAGACCGTCTAACGTTCTACATTTTTTTGCTGTATCACTAGGCATGGACTTCACGTTTCAATTTAAATGGCTTCACAAAACCACGTAGGGAAACGGTAACTAGCTACTCATTGTAGCGGATACCTAGGTGCCTCTAGGATTCGTACGACAGTGGATGCTAAAGGCAATAGGAGCAGGAAGATGATTGAGGCCACGCATCATAGCATGTAGAAGGGAGATAGGATCCCGCAGCGCATGCACAGGGTTGGATGCCGTACTGGTTCGTGATTGCAAGCTAGCCTGCACAACGAAGGAGAACAGAGCTTTACACCGTCAGTAAGTACTTCATATATCGAGGATGCGTCTACAGTTGGATGCGTTGCCTGTTTTCGTTGATGGCAAGTCTCCGTTGCCATCATCCGCGATGGCTACTTTACTACTTCAAGTTGCATCGCAGCAGTCGCGACCGAGCCGATATCTCCGCTATCATTATCGAAAGTTCCACGTAGGGTTCAAGCTCGCCGCCGGTGCAAACGTGAAGATGCTGCCGATCCCTCAACTCGTCGAGAAGTCCCCCGTGGCAATCGCAGTCGTTGGTGGATTAGTGCTGCTGCCTCTTGTTCTGGCGCTCAACGCTTGCTACAAGAAGAATGAAGACGTTGACAAGATCCATCGCCCCGACTCGACACTGCCGCTGGTGGGGAACACATGGGATCTCATAATTCATGGGGTTCGAGGCGACATGCACGACTACATGATCCAGATCGGCAAGCAGTTCAACGCTGAGCCAGTTCTCATTCAGGCGCTGGGGATTCCGCTCAACATTATACTGTACACCCCTGAGGGGTACGAGGACGTGCTGAAGACCCAGTTCACCAACTTTGAGAAGGGTCCATTCATGTGTGAGAACCTGCGTGATCTGCTGGGCGACGGGATCTTCGCCGTCGATGGGGACCGGTGGGTCCACCAACGCAAAACGGCGAGTAACCTGTTCACCATGAGAACCTTAAGAGATTCCATGACCGTCGTCATCCAGCGTCACGCCGTGGTTCTCTACGATATCCTCCGCCGTGCTAGTGAGAACAAGGAAACTCTGGATCTGTTCAAGTTATTCAACCGGTTCACGATCGAGGCGTTCACGGAGATCGGCTTCGGGGTTCGCATGGGCTGCCTGGACTCAGAGGAAGAGCACCCGTTCCAGAAGGCGTTCGATCGAGCTCAGCGAGCACTGCGCTTCCGCTTCACTCGGCCTGGTTGGTTCTGGAAGACCCAGAGATGGCTGGGTGTGGGTGTCGAAGGGCAGCTACGACGTGATATCGAAGTGATCGACAAGACAGTGTTGGATATTGTCGAGAAGGCTTTGGCTCGGCGAGCGAGTCAGGTTGATGGTGACCCAGGCAAGAGGGGAAGCGATATTGTGTCGCTGTTCCTTGATAGCGTTGGGAGCTCCCCGGACGCTGATGGCCAGCAGTTCGATCCAACGTACCTGCGCAACATCGTCGTGAACTTCCTCATCGCTGGGCGAGACACCACAGCCCAGGCTCTCAGCTGGTTCTTCTTCAACATCTCCAAGAACCCTCGCGTTGAGGCCGCCATTCGGAGTGAGCTCGCCCAGAAGCTTCCGAAAGCTGACGAAGAAGGTGGAGTGGATGCTATCACCCCTTCGATGCAGGACGTGAGCCAGCTTGTGTACCTGGAGGCCGCCTTGAAAGAGGCCCTCCGTCTACATCCGTCAGTTCCTGTGGAACCGAAGCAAACTGTTGAGGATACCACGCTTTCCGACGGGACCTTCGTGCCTGCGGGGTCATCTATTGGACTCGCGACCTACGCCATGGCGCGGATGCCTCAAGTGTGGGGTCCCGACGCCGAAGAGTTTAAACCAGAGCGATGGATCGACCCCACCACCGGAAAACTCATCGCGGTCTCCGCCTACAAATTCGCGTCTTTCAACGCCGGCCCGCGCATGTGCCTCGGGATGAACTTGGCCATGCTGGAGATGAAGCTGGTCGTGGCTGGTCTGCTGAGCAAGTTCCACATCGAAGTGCTGCATCCAGAGAAGGTCACCTACGATCTGTCGCTGACGCTGCCTGTGAAGGGTGCTCTCAACGTGAAGGTCTCGCAAGTCGCAAAGCCTCCAGGTGCCTAGAACTACGTCCATGCGTCAACAGACCGTAAGCACTGGTCGTATACATGTATCCACGGAAATCCATCCCGCCTTCTTAGGTTGTGCATCTGGCGATGATAGTCATGGGTTCTTGCACCGTTACCTACAGTTAGGTGTTCTTGTCCCCGTCGGGTCGCACTCACGTCCGTCCATTCCCGTTTTCTCCGCAGACGCCCCAAGCCTTCAAGATGCTGACGCTCGACCGCATGGCGGACAAACTCTCGTCCAACGTGGCAGTCGCTGCGCTGAGTGGGCTTGTCGTTCTTCCGTTAGCATGGCGATTGCTGGCTGCTAACAAGGACAAGTCTCAGTTGGGGACCCGCAAGATTCTTCGTCCTGCGACGACTCTACCGGTGCTGGGCAACACTTTGGACATGATCAACAACATTCCACGTCGTCACGACTGGATTGCCGATCTATGCGAAGAAGCTCAGGGCGAACCGGTGCTGCTTCAGTCATTCGGGACTCAGGACATGACGCTGCTGTCAACGCCCGAAGCCTTTGAAGATGTGTTCAAGAACCAGTTCGATAACTTCCCCAAGGGCCCCAAGAAGTCCGAGTACATGCGCGATCTACTCGGAGAAGGCATCTTTGCCGTCGACCATGAGAAATGGTACCGCCAGCGCAAAACCGCGAGCAATTTGTTCACGATGCGATCGCTGAGGGATTCCATGACGAGCACCATTCGACGTCACTTAGTGGTGCTGGAAGAAATTTTCAAGCGAGCAGCGGAGACCAACGATACCGTGGACATGTTCCGGCTGCTCAACCGCTTCACGATGGAGGCGTTCACGGAAATTGGCTTCGGTGTGGAAATGAACTGCCTAAAGTCGGACAAGGAGCACCCGTTCCAGACAGCTTTCGACCATAGTCAACAGATTTTGGCTCTTCGCTTCGTCCGTCCGAGTTGGTTCTGGAAGACCCAACGCTTGCTAGGAATTGGGGCAGAGGGCGAACTACAGCAAGAGCTGAGTGTGATCAACTCGACCATCTTTGACATCGTCGCCAAGACGCTCCAAAACCGCGCTAAAGGGTCTGACAAAGACGGAAGCGGTGGCAAGGATATCGTGTCCTTGTTCCTGGACGACCTGAGTAAGTCAGGTGATGCGGACGAAAGCTGCTTTGACCCCACCTACCTCCGAGACATCGTCATCAACTTCATCATTGCTGGACGCGATACGACTGCGCAGGCGTTGAGCTGGTTCTTCTACTGCCTCAGTCAGAACCCGCAAGTTGAGACCAAGGTCCGAGAAGAGCTGTTGTCGAAACTGCCCGGGCTGTTCAAAGGAGACTGTAGTCCCTCGATGGATGACGTGAGTGAGCTCACGTACGTCGAGGCTGCGTTGAGAGAGACGCTGCGGTTGTATCCGTCCGTCCCTATTGTCAGCAAAGAAGCTGTTGAAGACGCTGTGCTTTCGGACGGCACGTTTATCGCCGCGGGGGCGTTGGCTGGCTTGCCCATGTATGCGCTTGGGCGAATGCGTCACGTTTGGGGGGCCGACGCTGCTGCGTTCAAACCTGAGCGCTGGATCGACTCGGAAACTGGAAAACTGATCTCCGTATCGGCCTACCAATTTGTGGCGTTCAACGCTGGGCCGCGTCTGTGCCTGGGCAAGAATCTTGCGATGCTGGAGATGAAGCTGATTGTGGCATCTTTACTGAGCAAGTACCATGTCGAGCTGCAGAGCCCAGAGGACGTGACGTACGCGATCTCGTTCACACTACCAGTCAAAGGACAGCTCAACGCCAAGATTGCTGAGATCTAATCGAGTGTGGATCAAGCGTGAATGCGAGGAGTTCTTAAGCAGAAGCATTTATTTCATTCTGAAGTAGCGGCCTCTTCATAGCTGGGGGCAGTAACGTTGGCTAACGCGTTGACGGAGCTGCCACTGACTGTGTCCTTCTCGTTCATGAAAAGTTGGTGCGCTCTTGCATCTTGACACACGAAACCTAACTATGTCAAAACACCGCAAATATAGTCTTCGTCGATGTGTTCTTGTCTTACCTATTCTTCCTCACCATCCCAACAACGGACGGCAGCTTGGAGGTCCTCATAGACACAGGATCATCTTGTGACAGGATGGGTGTCCCTATATCGCCTGGTCCTGAGCTATCACCACAACATAAGGCTGGGTGGTGGCGTCACCTTGAAGAAAGATGGAACAGAATCCAAGTCGGTCGCCAGGGCTCGTATTCTGTGGAGCGTTTAGAGAGTTTCGATTTTTATTGTGAAAGAACATCATTGACACGAGTGATTTTGGTTTGCGTACTGACGCCACTGCCTGCACTTCTGACAACTATCTTATTGGAAATGATGCCGCTAAAGTCTCCTTCGGAGCCGTGGACAGCAAACTGGGTGTTTTGGATTCGATTGGGCTTAACGAACTTCACGATGTCTGTTCTTGGATCATCGCAGCTCGTCCTTCTTGTTCCGGAGCTTAATCCAACACTTCCAAGGAGAGTTTTCCATTCTTTGGGTGCGATCGGTGCCTATGTGGCTAGTTTTCTACTTGGAGCTTATGTCGTTGGATTTCCGATTCCGTTGACATGGTATGTCGGAGGAGTCCTGCTAGCCTTCTATATCCCAATCATGATGCTCCTGGTTTTTGGCAGACAATCTTTTACCGGTTCGTCACCTTGCCGCCCCAATCTGCTACGGTTTTTTTCGATACTTCAATGCGTTCATGACACTACTGAATATATTCCCGCTATACAAAGTGCTGTATAGCTTTGTACCTGTGGGGTACCGGGGTCTTGTAGTTCTGATGCTGCCGGTTTGGAGACTGGGTGCAAAACGGTATATGGTGAACTCAGTTCGTGAGATGGAGGACTTTATTCCTCAAATTGTAGCGATGACAGTGGAATTTTTCAGTTCACTATTTGTCTCAGTTTGCATGTCAACAGCGGCGTCGACGTACCTTTCGGTTTTGTTTATCGTAGCAGATGTGGTACAGTCACTACTAGAATATCGAGAGGTGCGTAACAACGCAAACGCAGTTCTCGAGCTACTTCAACAATTTAAGTCGTCCGAGTGTGCATACCAAACCGGCAAGTCGGGGGCCTGCCGATTAGTGGACTTCATCCTTTCAGTGACTCGAGAGCCAAACGCTTTCAACATCGCCTCGTTAGAGGGCGTACGGGTAGGCGCTTGTTATCCCCATCGTGTTACATTAGAACAATCGGACAGGCTCCGAGTGCTACAAACGTCGCATGTATGTAATCCGTTAGATGCTCCCTCTTCTACAAAATCCAAGTCACATGGATGCTTGCAAACTAAGAGAACAAAAATTAACCCAACTGTTCTCACACCGAACGCTAATACTATGGTTGATGAAATTGATAAAATGGCCACCGCTGGCCAGGTGTCAACTAGAAGTCCTAGCTGTATTGTTGAATCCAACGAGCAGTCAGAAAACATGGTTCTGCAAGGGCTCCAATTGTTGTTTCATTGTGAGTACTTGATATTGGTCGAGTACGTTGAGTGCATTGTTCCGCTCATGTACGTCCTCTACAAAATGGTTCTCGAGCAACTACCGAATGCCGCATACTATCCTGGTGGGGCCGGACACTTTGGCCCACCCGCAGTGATGAAAATCCTCGTACTCGTCGCGCTAGAAATGTTTTCATTATTCCTGCTGCACTTTTTCTTCACCGCAAGTTCGCCTTCTCTCCGCTGTATCAGCTCGCATTCGTGCTTGAAACGCAAATCTACATGGTTCAAGCCCAACTTTTCGTCGAAAGCATATTTGTATTCCAGTACGAACTGGAGCATTACGGTAAGCACAGCTGATCGCGTGAACATCACAATAGATTTTATTTTTTTCTTAACGTGCTGTTGCAACACTAGGTACGGACTTTTCGTTTCGGTTCAAATGGCTCCACAAAGCCGAGCCTTGAGAAATCTGCTCGCTTACGCAAACTTCAAAGTATCGTTGGGCAAGCATTGTCGCGCGATAAAACCAAGGCAAAGTCGAGATATGATTGCATCATAGCTTCATATAGTTTCAGGCAGTAGTAACGCAGTACATCTGAACTTTTTATTTCAATTTTCTTTTAAAAAGAAGAGACGATTCATGTTGCATATTCATCTTACTTCGAACTACATCTCCCACTATGCTCTTATTACATTGTTATATTTTTCTTTTTCTTGTCAGCACTCCAGAAGAACGCTGCAAAAGACAATTGTTCTTGATTATTGAGAATCGAGGTAATATTACCCTTAGCGACTGACGTGGTGAGATTAACCTGTTTATGAGCTTGTTCGCACTTGATGCCTTGAGATGCGAGGAGGCTGCATCGAGAGCAATCGTTTAACAAGTTTAACTGCGGCTGAACATGTGGCTTGTGAAAATCGTTATCATATTGGAATCGAAGAAAACAAAATGGCGACAGCCCTACCTAAACTCTTGAAATTGCCTTGACCGCTAACGACAATTGCCGGGGTCTGATCGTCACTATCCATTTATCGTGGTTTCTGGCGCTTGGTCGCAAAACTTATATTCTGCCTCGCTCCGTTCAAAGGAGCCAGAGCTCACCATTCCAGCAAAATATGTTATTTACTCTTTCATAGATACACCCAGTACGAGAGCGCGGTGGTGGGAGCGCCTCGAAGAGAAATGGAACACAATTCAAGTGGGGCGCCAGGAAGCGTGTTCAGAGGAGCGTCAGGAAAGATTTGACCATAATTGCAGAACTACATCGCCAACCCGGGTAAGGCTCGTTTGCGTACTGGCATCGCTGCATGTGCTTCTGACCGCTGTGTTTTTGAAAGCTTGCCGCTACAACCACCTTCTGAATTGGATTGGCAAACTTTACCAAGTACTTGGCTGGCTTGTCCGACCAGGTTATATTGGTTCCGGACCTTAACGCCACAGTTTTAAGGCGACTGACTGACTGTGTTGGTGTCAGAGTTGCGTACGTGGTAACCTTTCTCGTTGGAGCGGATAATGTTGGATTTCCTATCCCATCGACATGGTATATCGGAGAATTTTTGGTGGCACATTACATGCCCTCGATGATGCTTTTTCGATTTCGGCTTCAAGCCGTTCAAGAGCTCGTCGTCTCGTCGTCCCAGTTTATTACGTTCCTTTCACTATTTTCAAGCAGTAATCGCACTAGCCAACATTTTTCCGCTTTACAAAATTCTCTACGGATTTATACCTGTGTCGTATCGAGCCATCGTAGTTGTTGTGCTGCCAATTTGGAGACTCGCTGCAAAGCAATTCATGGCACGCTCAACTCGGGCGGGGCATGGAAGCCTTCATCCCTGAAATTGTTGCTATGACTGTCGACTTTTCAAGACCTTCACCTAATGTTCCATTGCGACTACGTTTCACTCATGTATGTCATCTTCAAATCGGTGCTGGAGGATTGGCTTACTAGTACTTAGTAGCACTTCTGGTAACTTCGGAGCGGCGGCAGCGGAGAGCATCTTAGTGCTTGCTACTCTCGAGATTGTGTCATTACTACTGCTGCACTTCTTTCTTCTATGCAAGTTCGCCTTCTCCCCTTGTACCAGCTTGCATTTGTTCTGGAGACACACTTCTACATGGTCCAAGCCCAACTTTTCGTCTTTCTGCTACAGTACGAGCTCAAGCACTACGGTACGCATGGACGTTGCAGCATTTAATCCTTAATGTTTTACGTCATCCCAGGCATGGACGTTACCTTTCAATTTGAATGGCTTCGTGGAAGCAAGTAGCTCGGAAACAACAAGCATGAAGTCACTCGAGGAAGCTGTCAACAACTTTTGTTTTCGCTTCATCCAGGATCGTGACGATGAAGGGAAGGTCAAGATGCATCCAGATAAAATCTCATCATGGACAGTACTCGAAGCAAGAGTAGGTGTGCAACTATCTGTGTATTCAGGAAACCCTCTGTCCATGGGTCATCGATGACGGCTCCACCGAGCAAACAACGGTCTCCGCTATCTGGGAAAGCAAACAGCCTATCTACCTCACTTATCGCTGCTCTGGCGCCAGGCGTCCACGAGCGACTTGAAAATGCCGTCGGGCTTGCGCTGCAGCTCCGCGGGCGAACCGAACTCGGCCACCGAGCCCTTCTCCATCACCAGGATGCGGTCCGAGTCCAGAATCGTGTTGATGCGGTGCGCGATCGTCAGCGTGGTGCAGTCGCGGAACTCCTCGCGGATGCTCTGCTGGATCTGGCGGTCCGTCTCCGGGTCGATCGATGCCGTCGCCTCGTCCATCAGAATCACCTTCGACCGCTTCAGCAGCGCACGCGCAATGGACAGCAACTGCCGCTCGCCCACACTGAAGTTCGAGCCCTTCTCGTCCACGACGTCGTCCAGCGACGTGACCGCCTTTTGTAGCGACGCTCGCTTGATGGACGTCCAGATCTGATCGTCCGAGAACTGGTCGAACGGGTCCAGGTTCGAGCGCACCGTCCCCGAGAACAGCACGGGGTCCTGCGGGATGATGGCGATGTTGGCGCGGAGGTCGTGCAGGCCGATCTTGCTGATGTCCACACCGTCAATTGTGATGGAACCCGCGTCCAGCTCAACGAGACGCATGAGACCCACGATCAGACTGCTCTTGCCAGCGCCCGTGCGGCCGACGATACCGATCTTCTCCTTAGCGTTCACGCTGAACGTCAGTCCACGGAGCACGCGCGGGAGGCCAGGGCGATAGCGGAGATCCACGCGGTTGAAGCTGATGGCACCGGTCGTGGGCCACTCCAAGGGTGGCTTCTGAGCGGCGGTGCTCTCCAGAGCCGCTTCCGTAGGCATCTCGGTGTAGGTCTGGATACGCTCCACGGACACCATTTGCGTCTGCAGTTGGCTAAGCATTCGCACCGTCCAGTTCAGCGGTTGGGTAATAGTGAACGCGTACGTGAGCGCAACGCCAACAATACCAGCGAAGGCAGTGCCCTCCGCGGCATTGGTGCCGTGGGCAATGACTGCAGCAAATGCAGCAGCTGCTGCAATACACGTGCCGACAAACTCGAGGCGCAGCGCCAGCCAGCAGTTAATAGTGAAGTTGAGGAAGTACGCGCGCTGATTCTTGTCCAGAAGATAGTTGTTGTGGCCGATGAAGCTGCTTTCCACACCGAACGCACGAATCGTCGAGAGACCATCCAACGTCTCGGACAACAGAGCGAAGATAGGAGAACGGCTGATGGAGTCCAAACGCTGGAGCTCGCGGGAAGTCTTGATGAAGTACCGCTGCGAGCAGTAGTATCCAGCCAGGACCGGGGCAAGAATTACCATGAACATAGGAGTCACGTACGAGATTGTGACCAATGTGATAACAACAGACACAATGGTGTTGAGAAGACCCACAACCGTGCCTGGGATGGCTTCATCCAGTGTGTAGATGTCTTTAGACATGCGGTTCACAATACGACCCAGAGGCGTCGTGTCGAAAAAAGACGTAGGCGCGCGCAGAATCTGGTTGAGGAGCTTGTTGAACAGCAGACGACTGGCATGCAGCGAGCCCAGGTACAGCAAAACCACTCGAACGAACAACAGCACCGCGTACGCCAGGTTAATCAGCATGTACACATACACATAGTACATCTGCGAGTCGGGGTACTTCGAGGCCTCCTCCGACCAATACGAAATCCACACCGTTGCCAGCAGGGTCAAACCTTGCGCAGCAAAAAAGCCCAGTACGACCATGAACGCGGCGCACATACCACCGAACGCACTAATCCACACGCCGTAGACCGACCAAGACACATCGCCCACCGAACGGTCTTCCTCCACCATCAACTGACCTTCCTCTTCCAAAGCCTGGCTGTCATCGCTTCTAGTAGACGACACACGCGAACGGCGGTGCATGCGGCTCTCGCTCGACTTCCGGCGACCAGTGATCGCCAACTCCTCGTCGTCACTCGAGTCGGCCAACTCGTCCTCCACCGATTCAGCCGACGTAGTGTTCTCGTCATCCTCCTCCTTCTCGCTCTCCACGTAGTTCGACACCATCTGAGCCAGCAGGTTCTTCTTCGCCATCAGCTTCTTGTACGGGCCGTGCTCCGCGATCCTTCCGTCGGCAATCACAGCGATCTGGTCGCACTGGTTGACAAAGCTCAGCGAGTGCGTCACCAGCACCACCAACTTGTCCCTCAGCGTCTTCTTGATGCACTCGTTGAAGATGTCGGCACCCACGTGGCTGTCCACCGCCGACAGAATGTCATCGAGCAGGTAGATGTCGGCGTCCTGGTACACGGCACGAGCGATGGCCACACGCGTGCGCTGGCCGCCACTCAGATTGATGCCCTTCTCTCCGATCTCGGTGCGGTCTCCGGCCGTCAGAATGCGCAGGTCCTTCTTCAGCGAGCTCACACGCAGAGCCTCCTCGTACTTCTCGGCGTTGAACGGCAGACCGAACGTGATGTTGTCACGCACCGTCGCGTTCTGGATGAATGGCTGCTGCGAGACGTACGCCACCTTGCCACGAAGTGCCACCGAGCCGGCACTGCAGCGAGCGTCGCCTAGGATTCCAGACAGCAGCGTCGACTTGCCACTGCCGACGTGGCCCACGATCGCATGCAGCTCGCCCTGCTTGGCCGAGAAGTCGATGTGGCGAAGCGTGGGGCCCTCGACGACCGGAGTCACCAGTCAGTCTTCTTCTTGTCGCCTTCCGCCGGCAGAGCTGCGTCCCACTTGAAGTCGGCACCCTGCACGGAGATACCGACCTCCGTCAAGTCGCCCTCGCCCACCTTCGAGCGCTCCTCCGCCAGGAAGTAGCTGCGCAGACGGTCGAAACTCACGCTCGCCTCCACGACGTTGTTCAGCACCTGCGGCAGCATGAACAGCGGAAAGCGCAGGATGTTGAACAGTGCCAGACTCGTCAGTGCCGTGCCGACGTCCAGCGTGTGGCCCAGTAGCACGTACGCGCTGAAGGACACCACGGTCACCAGCGACGGCACAAAGCTGAAGAGCGTGTTGGACGTGCTGCGCGCGAACACGTACGTCCGGAGGCGCGCCAGCTCCTCGTCGCGGAACTTCATGACGCGCTGGCCGAACGAGTTCTCCCAGGCCTTGAGCTTCACCACCTTGATGCCCGAGAGCACCTCGACGCAGATCTTGATGCGCTCGTCCTTGACCTCCATGAGGCGCTGCTGCAGCTTGCGCATGGCCTTGGAGATCAGCGTCATGAGCGGGATCACCAGCAGGATCACGGCCACGCCGGCGAACGTGGCCACGCCGATCTGCTGCCACAGCAGGAAGCACGACACGATGATCTGGAAGGCCGCGTACCACACGGCGTGCAGGTACGGCGTCATGTCCTGCAGCCGCTGCGCGTCGATGGACATGAGGTTGGTGATCTCGCCCGACGTGCGCTGCTGGCGCGCCGCGGCCGACAGCACCATGGACTTCTCGAACACGGCCGTGACGATGGCGCTGCGGAACTGCAGACCCGTCTCGTAGCAGTAGAAGAAGTACTGGCGCAGCGCGAAGGACTGCACGACGCCCGACACGAAGATGACGGCGGCGTACGTGAGCCCCTCGGACAGCGGCGCCGCCGGGTCGCTCAGGTACGCGATGATGTCCTTGATGATCATGGGCCCCACGAACTGCAGCGAGTCGTGGATGAGCTTGAGCACGCCGGCCACCACGAACTTGAAGCCGAAGGCGCGGCCGAGCGCCCACACGAGGCTGGGCTTG
>JAHWLF010000195.1:392-18394 GCA_024679295.1 Phytophthora parvispora
TGCTCTGTGTGCTCTCAAGTGCTCACTTTTGTGCTTGCGACGGGAATTGCAGAGAGTTTGCTGGCCGACTTCGACCACGACGGCCGCGTGGGGCGCCGCGAGATCCAGCAGATCAAGGACAAGCTGCACCACCTGCTGGACACGGACGACAGCGGCGGCCTGGACCTGTCGGAGCTCAAGACCCGCGCGCAGAGCGACCAGGACGTGGACGCGGCGCTCAAGAAGCTCGACAGCGACCACGACGCCGTCATCTCGTGGAAGGAGCTGGACGAGCGCTGGGAGAGCGTGGGCGCCGAGATGACCGTGGCCGAGGTGGCCGACTGGGTGGCCTACGCCGTGCAGCTCCCGCAGTACAGCGAGGTGTTCCGCGCCAACTCCATCTCCGGGTACACGTTCCCGCTGCTCATGGCGAACGACGGGGCCAGGCTGCAGGAGATCGGCGTGCACAGCGAGCTGCACCGCCACCAGCTGGCCATGTTCCTGCAGATGAAGTACCTCGGCATGGGGCGGAAGCCTGAAGCGGTCGTGTCGAGTGTGTGCACGGCAGAAGGACCCACTGCGCAGGACAAGGTCCTGCTTCAGATTGCCTGGGTGCCGGCTGAAAACGCGCCGCAGCGGTATCAACTGCAGCGCCGCAGTCCTGGCGAGGCGACCTGGGTGCCGGTGTTTACGGGGGCTGATACCGAGTTTCTGGACGTCGTGGAGCCCGACCAGCACGTGGTGTACCGACTTACGACGTGGAACTCGTACGGACGTAGCCCGCACACGTTTGTACGCTGCGATGGCGCCCAATCGAGTATTACAGCGTCCTCAGCTTCGTCAGGTGCAGGCTCCTCGCCGCCTATGCTGCCCAGCTCGGGAAAAACGCGGTCCTCACGCTCGCCGTCTTCCCAGAGTAAGCGCAAGCGGAACACAGAGGCAGATACGGCTGAGTACGCTGAAGATGCGGAGAATGCCGACTCGGACGACGACTTTGACCACCGACTGAGCTTGTGGGGCCTGCTGAAGGTATACTTCTGGTGGCTGGACGACGCTATCGTGATCCTGTTGGTGGTTATGTTACCGATTCGTGGAATTATCTACGGAGATGCGGATTCACTGCTTCGATTACTTCGCCGCCTGCCGCCCAATATGCCTACACGCGTGACGGTAGAAGTCGAGACGAGTAAGACGACCGTGGAAAGTGCTGCTGCTCGTGTATCGTGGGAGAAACCAGTGGATAATGGTGTTCCTATCGTGTGCTACACTGTGCGCTGGACACGTACGAAGACCGAAGAAGTGAAGTGGATCAAGCTGCTAACTCTGCCGCTGCCGACGACAGTCATCGTGGAGAAACTTCATCACGGAGAGACGTACAAGTTCGTTGTACAGGCCACGAATCAGTTCGGACTGGTAACGAGCTCCAGTCGGTCCACATACATGGTGCCGGTTCCGGAACTCAAGGGCAAGCTACGTCCGCGGCATCTTCCATCGGAGACCCGAGCACTGCGCAACCAGTGCCATGTGTGCCACGACCCACGATACAAGAAGAAGGTGCCGTTCACTGCGACGCTGGACCGGCGCATCTTGCACTACTGCTGCCTGTGTGACCGCGAGTTCTGCCACTACCACAAGGGGGAAGTGTATCACACGAAAGCGCTAAGCTGTCCGATCGTCGACGGCCGGTGCATCTGTATCACCTGTAAAGAGAGCCGTCTGCACCGCACTGTCACGTACTGAGAGGGGCTGAAATTGTAGGGCTTGCGCTGCAAGTCACAGTATCATATCGCGAATACAAATTCTTCTCAACGTGTTTTTCCGGTGCTACAAATTACTTCCACTACTCGCTGATATGCTTCACTCCGTGCACAAAAGAAAATGGCACTGGCGCCTTGTTGTTTGCCGATAGAATGGGCTCCCATTCCCGACCAAAGTGCGTCCCAGACTCCACCAAATCCGCCTGCAACGTCAGTTTCCACGGGAGTTCGCTGAAGACGCCGTGCATCGCGTCATCTTCACCGAGTCGAAAGAGGTGCGTGCCTAGTTCCGCTTGACTGAGCTCGTCCACCTGCTTGAAAGCCGCCACCCCGCCTTCCTCCAATGCTTGACCGCCAACGTCGCCCCAGATCTCGCTGCCAGGAGCTGACAGAATGTCGATTGTTTTCAGCAGCGCAATGTTGCTACCTCTCTCCAAGTACATCGTGAGCCCCTCCAGAGCCCAGAACGTTGGGGCACTCGAGTCGAACCCCGCAGACAGCAGCTTCTCCTCCCAGTTGAAGTCATTCACGTCCGCCACAACCATCTCATGGCGTTCAGGTATCAGCGAGGCGTTTGACGCATCCAGCACCGCCACTTTGTGCTCGAAGAGCGCGAAATTCTGGTCCACCTCGAACACCCGACAGTTGTGCAGTGACGTCAACCGGTAGGCCCGGGTGTCGAGTCCCGCTCGGAAGAGCACAACCTGGTGGATGCAGGCATTGCGTCGTGTGATGGCGTCGTCCAGGTAGCATGTGCGCAGCGAGAAGTAGTTCTCTGGTTGAGGGAGGTTCTCCGTCCACTTCTTCATGCGCGGGGCGAGCTGTGGCGCGATCTGGCGACTGAGGGGCTCTGCAAATGGATCTATGATGATGCGGTCGGCTCGCTCGTGCTCCGCCGCGCGCAGGAGCACCCCGGCGAAGCTCATGAACTGCACGAAATCCTCCGAGTGCATCTTGTCGGGACCGTTGTTCGTCATGGCCGCCCCAGTTCGCTGGCGATTTGTAGATTGAAGACGCGCTTGTAAAGCCCGACGAGTCTTTCGTGGCGTTGCGAGGGGGGCGGACCGCGAGGTCTTGCGTTGCACCGATAGCGCGAGCGTGGCCTCCCCACTTTCCGGACTCACTCTAGTTTTGCGAGTGGATCGCAGTGGCGTACGAGGACCATGTTGATGGAAGCAGTGGTTCAGGAGCGCCGCCCTAGCTTCAACGTGGCGTTATCATCACGTGGTGCACTGGCATCGCTCGACTGGGCCGACTAGGGTAGCACTTGGTGAGCACGCAGTGAACCTCTGGCCTCATTTGAAAACTTATCGAATACAGCTCGCTCTGCAACACTTGGGAACCGCTTCGGCGTTTATCGGTGTAGATTATCAAGACTTGCTTATTGCCAGACTCACCTTGTCTGAAGGACGAGAGCTACCCAGCGTCGGAAGAAAACTTACGTGGTTCGTCTGGCTAGCTGCAGGAACCCACCGTACATGGTGGTCACGAGGCGATACTCCTTCTCAACCACCGAGTTAGCGTTGAGCAAGGCGGTGAGGTTCTCCAGAGTGCGTCCATCCGTTTTCCACTGTGTGAACACTGATCTCAGATGCTCCAGATTCGCACCGCGAAGACTATCGAGCGTGCTCCTTTCAAGCCACCCGCCGAGAGCCCCGTTGTGACTTGCAAAATACGCGGTGATTTGCTGGAGCTCGTGTTCTCGGCCAAACGCCCGCAAAGTCGCGTCGACATTAAATGTTCGAGCTTGGACTTGGGGTTGCAAACGTTGAGCGACCTTCTCTACCTCGGACTTGCTGAGTTTGACCTGGAACCTCTCCTCGTCCTCGCTCTCCAAGTCGTCCATACTATAGCTTCTCAAGTGTCGTTGACGCGCCTGGTTCGCGGTTTTGGCTGTCGTGATAGAGATGGCTGGATGGCCGGCGGTCAAGACAGCCTCGCTGTTCGCAAGGAAAGTAGCGACTGCCATAACCACCACGTAGCACAGGCGCATGGTACACTCGGACAATTAGCTTCTGAAAGATGTGGCGCTGCGGAGAGTAAATTCCAAAGTGAGGTCGCAATATGTGCTGGTACTGTAGTACCAACGTATGAGCATGTAGCTACCAGTACTTGACAATTAACGACCCAATTTGCCGGCTGTGATTCACCGTCCCGTCAACAGTGTTGACAACACTTCATCGCCAACTTGGTTTACCATCATGGGAATATCTTAGGATGCTAAGATAAACACAGATACTTATTTGCTCCCTCTACAGTCTACCATAAACTACACGCAGTTTATCAACTTTTTCTACTTCTCGTTTGATTCCGAGTCTAGAGAGTCCTCTGTGCAGAGCGAAAGCGTTGTGAACGTCTTGCAATACTCGCCGCTTCGACGGTAGGGATAGAACCAGTCGTACTCGTCATATTTCATGCCGCATATCGCACCGCCTGGCGGCAGCGTCTCGGGCATGCACTGTCAAAAGGTGTCCGACTGCTTCAGACAGACACTCGCCGGCTCGGAGCAGACAGCATCGGGGCGGGTGCAATTGCCCCAATTGGCGATGTTCGCGTAATCCCCGTCGATGTAGTCCTTCTGCACAGCGATCTTGTCCGTGACGATGGCCTGGCAGCGCTGGACGTTCTGGTCGTTGTCCGACCAGCGGCACTCATAGCTCGGGTCGGCGCAGCAGGTGCTGCCGGTCCAGTTTTGGCCGCCACACTGCGACTCGTTCGCGATGGTGCACGCCCCGTCCTTCTTGTGGACACGAAGGTGGATGGATGCTTGTGTGATGGCGTCTGCAGCCGTCAGAGTTATGGCCGCTGAGGCGAAGCAAGCGAGTAGCCTCATGTTAGCACTGGCACACGAACAGGAGTGAATTCTACGAGAAAGCATTTTGCTATTGTTGAGGCATTTAACTCGTTACTACGAGTTTTAAAGATCGATGCGCTCTCCAATAACGCCTCCTCCTTCCTGCGGACTGCACTGGAGTAATTCACCGCAAACTCTTGCTAAGTCTACAAAGGATGCACTTGGGAGCTCGTGAGCCAATTTCTCGCGAGCATCAGCTGGAAGCTCCACTAAAACGTGAATCTCCTCCAGGTTGGGCTTAAACTCCAAGCCAAAAAAATCCTCGTTGTGGAGTCGCCACGTAGGGTACACCTCTTTGTACTCCTTGTCGATCTCCCTCGTAGAACCTTCTCCACATTACAATCAGCTCTCAGCCACTTGCCGTCTTTCCGCGCCAAGCGCACCGTCACGAAAACGGGCGAAATGGGGCATCGCTCCGTACCCCAAATACCAGCAATAATTTCATGCAGCGAGTATACTCTTTCACCCGGTGCAATTTGCACAGAAAACACGCGAGCTTCTCCATGTACTAGTGCCGCGCAGACCAACTCCAGCTTCGCCCCGTGGAGACTTGATCACTGATATGGATGATTGAGTCCTTACGACTGCTTCAACCCAGTTGTACCATAAAGTAGGTACAGCACACGAAATCCCTTGTAGCGAGGGAAACGGTTCAAAGCCATTCACAGCACAGTACCCAACAGTGCAGCCATGACGACGCGGGCGACGCCGGAGCTGCTGGGCGCGCTGCAGCACGCGCCCGAGCGCATCCGCAACATCTGCATCCTGGCGCACGTGGACCACGGCAAGACGACGCTCAGCGACAGCCTTGTGTCAGCCAACGGCATCATTTCGGAGCGGCTCGCGGGCAAGGTACACTCTGTAGCCATCTTGCTCACCACACATGAATATCGTAGCCATCTTTCTTCCCGACACCCCGATTAATGTACCCATGTTGCTCTCGCAGGTGCGCTACCTGGACAACACGGAGGAGGAGCAGGTGCGCGGCATCACCATGAAGTCCAGCGCCATCTCGCTCGTGTACCAGCCCGAGCCTGTGGCCGACAAGGCGCCCGAAGCTCCGTACCTCATTAACCTGGTGGACTCTCCCGGTCACGTGGACTTTTCGTTCGATGTCTCGACTGCTGTCCGGCTCTGTGACGGGGCGCTGGTGCTCATCGATGCAGTGGAAGGGGTCTGTGCACAGACCCACGCGGTGATCCGCCAGGCCTGGAAAGAGGGCATCCGGCCGTGCCTCGTGATCAACAAGATGGACCGACTCATCTTCGAGCTGCAGTTCTCGCCCATGGAGGCGTACCAGAGACTCAACCGGATTCTGGAGCAGGCCAACGCCGTACTGAGCTCCATGATCCGCATGGACGTGCTGGAGAAGTACGACCAGGAGGCTGTCACCGTGGAGGACGGGGCCAAAGAGGAGGAGGAAGGAGGGGTCAGCGCCGACAAGATTGAGATTACCCTGGACGATGAAGCCATCTCGAAGGAGACGGAGCAGATGGAGAACGAGATGCTCTTCTCGCCTGCTAACGGCAACGTCATCTTCGCCAGTGCAACCGACGGCTGGGCGTTCGGGATCGGGTACTTTGCCGCCTTTTACGCCAAGAAGCTCGACCTACCGGTGCGGGTCATGCGCCAGGCGCTGTGGGGAGAGTACTACTACAACGGCAAGACCAAGAAGATCGTGACCAAGCCCCCGACCTCCAACAGCCAGACCATGTTCTGCTCGTTCATCCTCGAGCTGATCTGGACGACGTACACGAGCATGTCAAAGCCGGTGGAGTCGGATGCCGACCTGGAGGCACTTCGCAAACTGACGCGACAACTGCGTGTCGCTAAGCTGGTCACGGACAGAGACCTCAAGCAGACGGACCGGAAGAATGCGACTCAGGCGGTGATGCGGAGGTGGCTGCCGTTGTCCACGACGGTGCTGAAGATGGTCACGCGCGTGCTGCCGAGTCCCGTGACTGCCCAAGTGAAGCGAGCGGAGAAGCTGTGCACGATTTCCTCGGAGCAGCTGGAGAAGTCTCCGCAGCACGCGAAAGTCTTCAACTCGCTGCAGTCGTGCCAAACTTCGGAGGAGGCACCGCTGGTGATCTACATTTGCAAGGTCATCTCCGTGGAAGCCAATGTGCTGTCCGATTACCACCAGTCAGGACTTGCTGCCACCGATGAAGTTTACGTTGGCGTCGGCCGCGTCTATTCTGGAGTGCTTCGAGAGGGACAACCAGTGTATGTGATGGATCCGAAGTTCCAGGGCGTTCCTGGGGACGTTGACGTTGAAACGATCGACCCCACAACCGTTAAGCATGTTGCGCGCATTGACAGCGGCTTAATCAAGACGTACATGATGATGGGGCGCGATTTGCACAAGCTCGACCGTGTCCCTGCCGGAAATATTGTTGGCATCGTCGGTTTGCAGGAACACGTTCTCAAGACTGCGACCCTGTCGTCTACGCTAGCGTGTCCGTCACTGACCAAGATGCCATACCAAGCAAAACCTATTGTTCGCGTTGCAGTGGAGCCGGAAGACCCTCGCAACTTCGGCGCCTTAGAGGCTGGTCTACAGCGACTATACCGATCTGACCCTACTGTTGAAGTGCACGTCCAGGAGACCGGAGAACACGTGATTGTGGCTCTCGGCGAGCTGCACTTAGAGCGCTGCATTAAGGATCTAAAGGAGCGTTTCGCGAAGGTGGCGGTGCAAGTCTCCGAACCACTAGTAGGGTTCCGAGAAAGTGTTGTCGACGGCACTATTTCATCCTTCCAGGAAAATATCGTGTTCAAGGATCTTCTCAACCCGGACGGACCTAAAGATGAACAGTCCGACCAGGACGCAGCGGAAGCTATTGAAGATGTTGATCCGAAGGTTGCACTGGGAACAACTCCCGACGGCACCTTGACGCTGAAACTGCGCGCACTGCCGCTACCTCTTGAGACGGCAAAACTGTTGGAAGAGAGCGCAGCACTTCTGAAGCGGGTAACGCAAAGCAGGAAGGTGGCTGAAGAGACGAACGGTACTCAGTCGTCTGTCGAGGTGGAAGCTGCCGCTGAAGATGTATCGGCTTTTAAGAGGAAGCTGGAAAAATCGCTCCAGGCAAGTGACAGCAATTTCTTGAAGTCGCTTCCCCTGGATCAGATTTGGAGTTGCGGCCCTCGACGAGTTGGCCCGAACATGTTGGTTAACAATATTCAGGGTTACCACGCGAGTGGATGTTTGTTCCCATCTAACTCGGCGGCTGCGGCGCAAGAATCAGAGAAAGCTGAGCAGATCAGGAAGCTGGAGAACAGTATCGTGACGGGATTCCAAATGGCTTCGTCTGCTGGGCCCTTGTGCGACGAACCTGTCTGGGGAGTGGCCTTCATCATCGAAGACGTTGTTTTCCATGAAAAGAAGAAGGAAGAGGACAAATCTGAGGAGGAGCAGGCCGAAGCGAACAAGTACGGACCGCTAAGTGGACAGGTGATCTCCATCATGCGCACCACGTGCCTCATGGCATTCGTGAAGCAGCCCGTGCGCCTGGTGGAGGCGGTGTACGAGTGCACGGTGCAGTGCCAAGCTGAGCAGCTCGGCAAGCTGTACAGCGTGATCTCAAAGCGACGGGGCGATATCTACTCGGAGGAGTTGTCAGATGGAACCGCATTGTTCACAGTAAAGGCCCATTTGCCGGTGGTGGAGAGTTTTGGCTTTGCCACCGACCTGCTCATTCAAACGTCAGGCGCTGCTAGCAACCCGCAGCTCATCTTTTCGCACTGGAGCATCATCGACATGGACCCTTTCTTCCAGCCGCAAACCGAGGAGGAGCGTGAAGATTACGGCGAGCGCGTGTACGAACACAACTACGTGAGGCGATACATTGAAGCGGTGCGCAAGCGCAAGGGCTTGTCTCGGGATGAGAAAGTTGTTGTCCACGCGGAGAAACAGCGTACACTTAAAAGATAAGCGGGTGTGGACCTTGGCGGTAGATATCAGTACTGGATGCTGTCGAAAGCAGGGCCTACCATTAAAATATCAACCCCTAACAGCAAAACGGACGAAGCGAACGCCAATTCATCACTGACGGTACATATTTATAGTTGGACTGATGCACAGAGCCAATTTACGCTGTCCCCGTTCGCAGTTTTGTATGGGGAGCAGCAATACCGGGCTTCGCTACATCCGACTAACGTTTAGCTTCGATATGGCCCCCACTCGCGTCACACCCACGCGTGGCGACGGAACTCGAGCGCTAGTGGCTTTATCCAGGTGGGCGTCGCGGCATGCCGAGAAAAATACGTTGTACTCGAAGAAGACGATTTCCCCAGCCGCGCTAATTGAGAAGACACACACCCGCCAGCTTGTGGCCCGGGAGAAAGTATTCGAGCGACATCTCCCGTTCTCGTGGTTGCGCTTCTTCATTGGATTGGTCTCTCTTGCATTGGTGTTCTCCGACGTCCTCCGATCTGGAGTTGGCGTATCAAATCTACAAACTATTTATCCCTCTCTCCAGCCTGACGAAGTCGTAAGTTTTGGTACATCGTGGAACTATTCAGTGTTTGCATCAACTAAAGACGAAGCTGTAAGTGGAAACACGACGGCGCGCGTGTGGAGCTACAAATTCGACTCGACATCAGTCATTTGGCGCGCAATGGCCAACTTCTTAACGACGCCAAATTTTCCTGAATGCTTTTTCTACACGAGTGAATGCCCGCAACAAACTTTCAGCGGTGTTGTGGCGTTCGACATGATTGACTCTCTCGTGAATTCAGTGGCAAGGTTGAATCATACTTTAACACAGCCTTTAGCAGAACATTTGGGCCCTATTGGACTCACCCTACGCACTGAAAGCGAGTACATAGATCGGCTCCACCAGTTTATTTTTCCGTCGTGGTTCATCAATATTAACTGGCGCACGAATCAGGCTCTATACTATTCACCGGAGCTACTCGCACGGACAAACGCCCGCACTCTTTGCTTCCCTGCGCACGGCAGCAGAACCCGCGTTCCGCGATTTTGTAGTGAACTGTGGACAAATTTTGATCGATCCTGCGCGCCGAGTGACCTGGAAGGTAGAAGTGCTGGGCTCTTGTACGTGCACACGATGGAGCGCCTCCATGCTATTCAAGCCCGGTTTCCGAACTCGACTATTGATCTGACGTTGCTTGAAAGCGAAGAGGACATGCAGGTTTGCCGAGGAGGGCTCACATCGCTTGGGTTTAAACGATCAGACGTCAGTGCAATAATCCGCGCCCGCAATTGCAGTGAGCCCAAAACGCCCAGTTCGTGTGAGACTGTGTTCGTACAAGACTATCGGTATGAAACTGGACTGTTAATTTCTGACGTGGTGCAGTGGTACAAGGTGGTGGCAGCTCTGCGGATTATCGGTCAGGGGTATTTCCTACTTCGCGGAGTTGGCTTGATGTTGAGCTGTTACTTCGTTCATGGTACTCCCAAATCACAGAAGCAAATATCGACCTGGACGCGAGTCGGCAAGGCACGGCATTTGTTCATGAAGGTGCCGACACAGTGCGTTGTGTTTGGCAGCCCGTTCCCAGTGAGCTGTTACGTCTTCGCTCACTTGCTTGATGCCCCTTTCACGTACGATGTACTCGAAAGCCATTTTTTCTCTCAGGGGGGTGTTCTAGATATTCAGCTGGAATCGTTCATTTCATACGCTGTAGTACAAATGAGAAACGTGTGGATTTACGCGTTGGTTTGGCACATGATCGTGAGTGTCACGACTTCGCGTTGGTTAGCTCGGAATAATCAGTTAAGCAGCGGCATCGTAGGAGTTCCGGAATTCTTACTCAGCGCATTCTCGAGTATCACGCTGATCGCTCAGTATCGATCCACGTCTTTCCGATCGTCGAAAGTCCTGAATACAGTGGTAATGCCCGATACGTTGGCGCGAGCGTGGGTTGCAACAAAATATCAGTATGGCTTCACCCACCGAGGAAGTGGCAATGTCTTGCTTGGTGGTGTGATCATCGACCTCAAATTTCTGATTTGCCTTGTATTCGTCATTGCTGGTGCGTGGACTGCACGCGTGATTTGGGTAAACTATATAGTAGGAGGAGACAAGTACCGATTCTCCCACTGGTTCATACTCGCCCCCACTCCTGTGCCGTACTCGGCTGGAGTCTTGTGGCCTACAGTGAGCATGTGCGTGCACTGGACGAGCGATTTCTTTTGCATTCGGGACGAGCAAAAGCAGCGCAAAATACTTCAACAGCAGCAATTACAACTACAACAGCGCTATCCAAGTAAACTGCGGGCACAAAAGCCAAGGAATGGGAAAGCACGAGTCGTTCCTGTGACTGCCAGCTTCCGCGCGAAGCAGCTGGCAGTCGCTGAGCTACGGTTGCAGATTCACAAATACAGATACAACACTCCGTCCGCACTAATGAACGTGAACACGTTCCGGTATATCCAACACCAGATGAAATGTCTGCACGGCCGTTCGGACGACGTTGAAGCCAACGTGGCCTTCATGAACGCCGTGGTCATGAGTGATCCGATCGTGTATCTGCGCACGGTGCTCGGACGGGACCGATCGACAGAGTTGGCCTACTACCAATCCCTACTGCGTCCCCACCAGGTTGTGCTCCTGCCTGTGGTGGTGGTCGGCGAGCACAATGAGTACACAGGTAGACTGAAATTGCTTCGACGAGTGAACGCCTCGGAGCTTACTTGGCCTGAGCTCGTACAATGCGGCTGAGTAGCTGTCACTTTTCTCCTATCACTACTTCTAAATTAAATGAATGGACCGGCTGATCGCTCCAGTTTTTCCACAACGACCTATCTCGATTTTCTATTAGTATTGATGTTAGTGTGGTAAATGTATACCACCACCCAACGAGGCCTTGTTCTTGATGCTCCGGGAAACTTGACATGGATTTATACTAGCTGAATTATCGCCCGTCTAGCAGTAATAGTGGGGAACCGACACTGCGCACATCGAGGTATTTTTGCATCACCGCTTTGCTTATCCGCACTTGGTGCTTAGTTTGCTCCGAGGGGGACGCCACTTTGATCGTCTTGCAAGTTGGAATGTCTTCAACGCGGATAGCACCCATTCCTTTCTGGGTTAATGGTGAACAAGATCGCAGTCGCGCCACTATATCGGCGTGGCTCTACCGCTACACCACAAAATACAAGCACACATTACAGGATCACAGTCACTCGGCGGACCTAATTGAGATAACCCACGCTCGACAACTTGCAGTCCGCGATACAGTGTTCGAACGACACCTCCCTTTCGCCTGGTCACCTTTTATATTAGGACTAATATCGCTAGCGTTAGTATTTTCTGACGTTCCTCGTTCTGGGGTTGGTGTGGCTAATGTAGAGGATATTTACCCTCCTCTTCAGCCCGACGAGACGATGGGGTTTGGCACATCTTGGAATTATTCCGTGTTTTCGGCAACCAGAGCCGACGCGTTTACTGGTAAAGTTAAAGCACGAGTGTGGAGCTACAAATTTGACTCCACTTCTATCATTTGGCGGGTATTTGCAGAGTTATTGGGCGTGGCAGGCTTTCCGGAGTGTTTTTCATACAGCAGAAAATGCTCTCATGAGTACTTTGGCAGTGACGTAGCCTTTACCTTGATCGACGCTCTTGTAGACGCCATTCAAAATGGCAGCAATGTAATTCAACGCGCATCAAATTCTACCCCGATTGGACTTACAATACGCTCAGAAAACGAGTACATTGATCGTCTACACCAGTTCTTACTTCCAAATTGGTTTACAAACATCAACTGGAGGACTAACCAGGCGCTTTACTACTCACCGACACTGCTTGCAACGATGGATAGTCGTGCTATTTGCTTTCCTCCCAACAGTAAAAGGATACAGAAACCACAGTTCTGCAGCGAGCTGTGGATAAATTTCAACAAGTCGTGCGCTCCAGCAGACACAGAAAGCAGAGCAGTAGGATTGCTCTACGTGCACACGCTGTCGCGTCTACGGGATATTGAAACTCGTTTCCCAAATTTTACAGTGGATTTGACGTTTCTGGTAAGCCAAGAGGATCAGCAAGTTTCTCGAGGTGGACTATCGTGGACTGGTTTCCGTCGATCCGACGTCAGCACTATTATCCGGGCTCGTAGATGCATCAACGTCGGGGCACCTGGTTCTTGTGAGACGATGTTCGTCGAAGACTACCGGTACGAAACCGGGCTGTTGGTCTCCGATATTGTTCAGTGGTATCGGCTTCTGGCAGCGCTCCGAATTATTGGCCAAAGTTATTTCTTCCTTCGAGGAATGGGGCTAGTGCTGAGCTGCTACTTCATCCATGCTACCCCGGCTCAAAAGGATCTATCGCGCTGGGAACGAGTGCAAAAAGCACGGCGCTTGTTGGTGAAAGTGCCGACACAATGCGTAGTTTACGGTAGTTCGTTCCCGGTGTTATGCTATGTGTTGGCTCATGTGATTGATGCTCCGTTCACGTACCAAGTACTTGAAGGTCGTTTTTTCACGCAATCTGGGATTCTTTACCTCCCATTGCGCTTGTTCATTTCGTACGTGGTGGTGCAAATGCGTAACGTGTGGGTTTACGCACTGGTGTGGCATATCGTAATGACAGTGCGAACATCCTCTTGGATAGTTCGAGGTAATCAACTTAGCGATGGAATCCTTGGTGTGCCGTCATTTTTCCTAAGCGCGATCTCGAGTGTTACACTATTTGCTCAGTACCGCATGACGTCTTTTCGATCATCAAAGGTACTGCGTATGGTACAGATTCCAAGTAATACTGGCGCTGCTTGGGGAACTGCCAAATACCAGTACAACTTTGCCCCTCGAGGGAGAGGAAATGTACTTTTAGGTGGAGTGATCATCGATTTTAAGTTTCTCGTGTGCGTTTCACTCACTTTAGGAGCGCTCTGGACAGCTCACGAACTATTATTTCCCACTTTGTTCCCGGGTAAGAGTAAACACAAGAGACAACATTCTGCTTGGCTTATACTCGCATCGACACCCGTACCCTATTCAGCTGGGGTTTTGTGGCCTTCCACCAGCATGAGCGTACACTGGCCAGCAAACTTTTTCTGTATTAGGGACGAACAAACTTTTCGGGCAAAACACCAAATACTTCGGTTTCTTTTGCAGAATGCATGGCTCTTACGATGGAGCAGAATCGACAGACGGATAGCTCCGTTTGCTTTTACTGCCTACTTGCAAAATCAATCGGCTGTACCGACCAAAGACTCTCCCAATGCCCTATCAGGTCGCAGTAAATCCACTACATTCCGGTATATTCAGCACCAAATGAAGTGTTCATGGCCGTTCAGACGAGGTCGAGGCGAATGTGGCGTTTCTTAATGCTGTGGTCATGAGTGACCCATTGGTGTATTTGCGCATGATGCTAGGAAGTGGTTCTTCGACGAACCTGGCATATTATCAGTCCGTGTTGCGACCCCGCCAAGTAGTTCTCTTACCCATGATAGTGGTCGGTGACCACAACGAGTATACCGCTGGGCTTAGGATGCTTCGCAGGGTCACGTCGTCCGAGCTCACATGGCCCGAACTTGTACAATGTGGATGAGTGGAGATTGATCATGTTTCTTGAAGATACAATTGAGTCTGTTTTACTATACGATAGCGAAGCGTTGGTGCTTATCTTAGTATTGCGCTAGTGCAAAATTCCACAAATTATCCACATTGTACGAGTTCTGACCATGTCAACTCTGACGCGCTGACTCGGTGAAGCAATTTGAGGCCAGCGGTATACTCGTTATGAGAGCCAACCACTCCAATCGGCAGCAGCACAATTCTGTGCGGAGACCAGAATGATTGATAATACGCAAGTTGGGTAGAATAGTCTTCACCAAGTGTTACTTGTAAATACACCAGTGGATCACTCATGACTACGGCATTCATAAATGCAACGTTTGCCTCCACGTCGTCTGAACGTCTGTGTAGACATTGCATTCGATGTTGAATAAAGCGATAGGTACCCCTGCGCGATGACAAGGACAGAGAAATTGCTCTCAAGTGCGTTTGCAGCTTTTCAATCCGTGATTTTTGCAAAGAAAGCTGAGGATCAATCGGAACAACTACCGCATCGAACCTGCTCCACTGTAGCAGCCGAGATTTCCTCGGTAAATGTTCGTGGATGACTCGTGCCTGTTGTTGTTGCCGGAGGCGCTTATACCCGTCCTGGATGCAAAAGAATCCGCTTTTCCAGCGTACACACACGCTCGCCGCCGGCCACAATACTCCAGCCGAGTACGGTACAGGTGTTGGTGCAAGGAAATACCAGAATGACTCTTGTAGATCCCTTTGTTTGATGCGAAACCACATCAGGCGAATTATCCACGCCACCACAAGCAGAAGGACGCAGCATAGGAGGAACTTCAGATCGATAGCCACACCTCCCAACAACATGGAGCCTTGTCCTCGATGCGCAGAGTTGTACTGGTAATTATTGGCGACCCAGCCAAGCCCAACATTACCGGGGAGATCTTTAATTTCGAGGATCTTTGTCGACCGGAAGGACGTTGAGCGGTACTGAGCAAATAATGTCGTACTTGAAATCGTACTAAGAAAAAAAGCCGGTACTCCAACGATCCCATTGTGCAGTCGGCTGCTCCGAGTCAGCCAACGCGAAGTTATGATAGTCATCGCAATCTGCCATATTAATGCATAGATCCACACGTTTCGCATCTGTACCACTGCATACGAAACAAAAGAGCGAAGGTCGACTTGAAGGATGCCAGCTTGTGTCGAGTAACGACTTTTGAACACCTCATACATGAATGAGGCATCCAACAAGTGTGCTAGCGCGTAGCATACCACAGGAAGTGGACTCCCATACACAACACACTGTTTCGGTACTTTTAGGAAGAGATGACACGCATTACTGAACCGAGTCCATGACAGTGCCTTCTTGTCCGATTTGGAGACGCCAAGTACGAAATAGCAGCTCAGCAGAAGCCCAACTGCGCGAACCCAGAAGTAGCTTTGACCAATTACTCGTAGCGCTGCCACTAGACGATACCATTGAATCACATCAGACAGTAAAAACCCTGCCTCGTACCGATAATCATTAACGTACAAAGTATCGCACGTGCTGTTCTCTTCCTTCCCACTACAATTCCGAGCACGAATAATTGTGCTCACGTCCGATCGCCGGTATCCAACTGAACTTAGCCCGCCGCGACACGTTTGTAGGTCTTCTAGGCTCTCTAGAAGGGTCAAGTCTATCACCAAATTGGGAAAGCGCGCTTTGACATCTCGAAGGCGTCGCATGGTGTGGACGTACAGCAAGCCTACACTTCGTCCTTTAGTATCTGTCGGAGCGCATGATCGCTGAAAGTTAATCCATAACTCTTGGCAAAATCGGGGTGTTTGTACAGACTTTCCTTTTGTAGGAAAGCAAATATTACTTGGATCCATACCTTCTAGCGTCTCATGTGAATAATGCAATGCCTGATTCGTGCGCCAGTTCATGGTTGTAAACGTTCTGGGTAATATGTATTGGTGAAGCCGGTCGATAAACTCGCTCTCCGAGCGTATTGTGATTCCTATAGGTCCAGCTCTATTGGTTTTTCTCGTATTTGCCACAGCATCTACGAGAGAATCAATCATTTTAAAAGCCACGTCGCTGCCAAACGTCTTATTGGGACATTGGTTTTCGTAGGAAAAACATTCAGGAAAGTGCGCAACCGACAGAAAGCTTCCAAACGCACGCCATACAACGGAAGTCGAATCAAACTTATAGCTCCACACCCGCGCGGAAGATTTACCGCTGAGGGCACTCTCTTTAGTAGATGCGAACACGGAATAGTTCCACGCAGTTCCAAAAGTCAGCATTTCATCCGGTTGAAGTAAGGGATATACGCCTTCCAAGCTGGAAACACCAGTTCCTGAACGCGGTACGTCCGATAAAACTAAGACGAGAGACGTTAGACCGAGCAAAGTGCGTAACCAGGAGAACGAAAAATTTCGTTTAAAAATGTGCTCGCGGGCAGCTAGCTGACGATTACGCGTTCGTGCAATGAGTTTACTTGGAGAGCTTTTCGGTGAACTCCGCGCTCTCATCTTCGCTTGGCGGGCAACCCACCTGCTCAACACTTCATTCGCTTGATTGCAACCCCTGTCAGCTGGACTCGCCCGGACGAGCGACATTATGCGAGTCTGCCTTCCGCTGCTATTCAAACGCAACATCGACTATAAATATTGATCAGCTCGATTTGCTCTGGGTTGGTGACGTGTACATGTATTCATAGTTTGACTTAATCGATACGATCTGAGCGCCCCAGCGGGCATTGAACAGCATAAACTTGGTATATCAAACACACCATCCATTTATCTTCACACCACTTCTACGCTACTACAAAATGCACCTAGTCTCTCCACTCTAGCTCCGAGTGGAAGTTGTCAACGAATTCAATCTTCGTTGATGTGGATGTCGCTCGAAGTGTACTGGCAGAGCTTGCTCGAAGGGCCGTCGCCCAGATTCGAGGGCGTCTTGCTGCCTTGAGACCACTGGCACACCTTAACGTTGTTGTTGCCATTGGTCGTCTTGACGTAGATGTTCTTGAACGTGGCCTGGTCGTTGTAGTTCTTGTTCACTGTGACGACGCTCACGAGCGGGTCGATGGCGTACACGTTCTCCACAGTCACGGTGCGGGGAATGTTTCCGCACGTGCCACACGAGCGGTACAGCTTGCCGAACTCCTGGGCGAAGAAGCCGTTGATCTTGACGGTGCCGTAGCCGTTGTGCTGCACCACCTTGTCCGAGGCGTAGCGAGCACCGCAGTTCGTCACGGTAGTGACGCTGTTCTTGGAGCCGCCCTTGATGCTGAGCGCGTCCTCGCACACGTCGTCCCACCACACGTTCTCAATGGTGCAGTCGTGGTCGTCGCAGTGCACGCCCTCCTTCTGGTTCTTGCCGATGATGGCGTTCTTGAGGGTGGCGCCGGCCTCCACAAGGAACACGGCGGTGTCTTTCTGGCCCTCACCACCCGAGCACTTGATGTCCGATCGGTCAAACGTCTGCATCTTGCCGTCGAAAACCTCGCCGGCCTTTACCACGTACGGCTTCTTGAAGCGAACGGTGCCAGTGCTGGCAGGCCACGTGCCGTCCGGAATCGACGACGAGCTGTTGGTGGAAGTTTGCTGGGTGGGGTCCTCAACACTGGGGCTTTCGGGGGCAGTTTGCTGAATGGGGCCCTCAACACTGGGGCTGCTAGTGGTGGGCTTCTTCGTCTTGGGGGCTTTGGTCACCTTGGGAGCCTTCGTTTTGGGGGCCGCAGTGACTTCAGTCTGGGACGTGTAGTCGTCGTCTTGCTTCGGGTTCTCGGGCGGGGCTGTCTTCGCCTTGGAGATGTCCTGGTTGATGTGCACGTCACTGGTCGAGTACTGGCACAGCATACCCGACGGACCGTGGCCAAGGATGCTGGGCTCGCCCTTGGCGTTGCCCTGCGACCAC
>JAHWLF010000196.1:0-18368 GCA_024679295.1 Phytophthora parvispora
CGCCAAGGCGAGCTTGAAGGCGGCCTCGCTCAGCGTCGAGGCGTCGTTCGTGCATCTCGAGGTGCAGGCGCAGATCTCGGCCACCTACAGCGGCTCGTTCCGCGACGGCCGCGGGCTGTTCACGGGCACGGACGAGTTCGGAGCCAGTCACGGCGGAGGAGGAGGACAGCGACTCATTGCGAACGCTACCATGCTCACGCAGCAGACGACCAGAGGCTTCTTTGATGTGAGAGGCAGGACCGTGAACGTGCAGCTGATCGAGGAGAAGGAGGCGCTGCTCAAGGAAAGCAGCGCCGGCTGGCAGCTCGCCGACCTGTGGGCCAAGGAGAAGGCGCTGATGGCCGACCCAGCGGTCATGACAGCGTCTTCGGGGGCGTCGGGAGACCCCAGCGCCACCATTGCGCCGTTCTTGCTGGGCAGTGGAAGCCAGGTTGTGATCGCAGGGAACGACTCGAGTGAACGTGTCGTCGCGGTGGATGGAGGAGGACGCATCCAGATTAAGGCGTCGAAGGATGTTGTGGTTATGGATGGCGCGACGATTCAGGCGAACGGAGCGTCTGCGATTGAGGGAGTTAGTGGGGGATCAGGAGGATCGGTGTACATTTCCGCCAACGCGCTGTCGGTGAGCGGAAAGGTGGAGGCGAAGGGCGGAGATGCGTTTTGCACAGATAATGCTGCGGAGCGCGGCGTTACGCACTGTTTCCCTGCAGGTGGTGGTGGTCGCGTGCAGATAACTTTCATGTCCAGCCAGCTTGACACCAACTCAATTGATACGACCGGTGGTACACTGAACTCGGACCAGGTCAAGGAACTGCTTGCGAAGAACAACCGTTTTCGTCACGTACAGGTCTCGGCACTAGCTGGCGCCGCGGGTACGTACTACCAGGTTGTGCAGCACTCGGACGGAGTGCACGAAGCTCAACTGCTTGTTGACAACGATATGCAGCGCTTGTGGCCGAACCGAGTTTTAAGTGATGACGGAGATGCACTGGATATTGACGAAATGGATACAGTAATTGGAGGTGCGGTTACGAGTTTATATGTTGGAGACGACGAAGCAGCAAACATTGATGCGTTGACGATATCTGACGGCGCAGTTGTCGCGACGAGCTCTCTAAAACTATCTGGGGGAGACTTAAGGGTACTTAATGGCTCGTTTCTCCTGGATGCACTGCTGGTGGGATATCCGCATCAATTGCCTGATTCGATTAGTGTACACAGCAGCAGCAAGCCTCCTCTTCTACAGATTCGCGTGCGCGATATGTTAGTCTCAAGTAATTCCCAGATGATATTGCCTACGAGCGCCCTTCAGCTCTCGGCTCGGTCTGTATCGATGGACGCGACGGCAGCTCTGGAATTTACATGGAGTGCACAGATCATTACAAGCCAGAACATTCACCTCGATGCTAACGTCTCGAGTGCCCTCAGTCCTATTATCGTTGCTCCGGCATCAACACCAGCAGCGTCCGCGTCGACCACTGCTACGACCACCAAGATCGTTGACAGTAAAATGTTGGCGTTAGTAAGTGGTGGTGATGTGTACCTTGGCGGTGTTATCGGAGTTGGTGCTCTCTCGGTATCGTCCGAGTTTTCGATCACCATCAACGGCCGCCTTGCAGCACTAAATGATCCAAACATCAAGTCAACTTTTCGATCGTGCAAGGAGCAGCAATGGTTATCACTTAGTTCTTTGAAGGAGGACCTGGGGAAGGAAGATCACCATGACGCTTCTGCCGAAGGGTCACCGATACCGAATATTCCGTCGGCACTACCAGCTCTGAGCAACTTTACGCTGGTGCTTCACGCGCGTGGGTCCATCTATGTTGGACAGTCCGATGAGCTAAAGAAGCAGCTAGAAGATCAACTGCAAGAGAACGAAGAGCTCCCGCCACAACCTATTGGCCGTGTTCGTGGTGGAGCCGTTTTGATATGTGCGACCGATTCTGTGGAAATTTCACCCGGATCTATCGTCTCAGCCGATGGTATGGGCGAGTTGGCTAATCAAGGGCCTGGTATGGGATCGTGCGTTGGCTCCATTGGCGGAGGCGCAGGTTACGGTGGTCGGGGAGCGGACTCGAGCGTAGTGACAAAAATCGGCAACTACGCCTCTGGCGGTCTTCCTTACGGTACACGGTCGGGCGCTGGAATGCTAGGATCTGGTGGCGGTTGTGTCGACGGTGGTAACGGTGGAGGTATCGTCATGCTTGGCGCTACTGGTCTCGTGCTGAACGGTGAGATTCACTGCAATGGCGATGGCGGAGCAAATGGTGCAGGAGGTGGCTCCGGAGGATTTTTAGGGCTTTCTGTAGCGCAGTATTTGCGCGGCCATGGTCATATTAGTGCTGTCGGTGGTGGCTCCGAATGCACAGATGCTATCGAGAGCTTTAAGAGTGAGAAGAGCTGGCAGGAACCCGCATTTCTTATCGGAAAACTCCAGCATGCTGCTGCTGATGAACAAGCCGAGGCCCAGTCACCAATGAGTTCGAAAGTTGTGCCCCGCCTATGTGGTGGTGGTGGAGGAGGAGGCCGATTGCAACTTACAGGGTGCGAGCTTAGCACTTTCGATCGGTGTACGAGAGGGTTTGATGGCAACTACACCGTGGCTGGCGGTGCAACCTCCTTCAAACTGGTTAATGGCGGCGGAAATACGCCGGAGTTGCCAGCACCAACGCCGGCCTCAACGGTGGCACAAAAGTCGATTGTTCCAGCCGGTGCTAGTGGGTCATTTTTCGGTTTTCCATGCCCACCTGGTTCTGGGGGCCTCTTTTGTCGGCTATGCCCAGTGGGCAAGTACAAGTCCGAGAGCAACAGCGCCGAGTGCGTGGTATGCACCAATGCACCGTCAAACGCTCATTATATTGGGCTCGGTGCCACAAGTGCGCGCTGTGACTGGGCATGTGATCCGGGTTACTCAGGCTACTACTGCGTCTCGCCAATTCAGCAGCTACTCGATGCATGCGGCGGTGAGTTTGGGTTTGCTCTTGTCCTAATGAGCATCGTGGCTTTCTTCATCTTATTGGGCTACGCTTGCAGAAATCGCAAAGAGCCATCGTACACTCGTATGTACAACAGCCGTGGTGCCAAGGGAGAACGACAACATTTATTATCATCAGCGGTCGCTAACTCACAACGCAGCTGGTTTGCGTCTGTATTTCGTTGTTTCTACTGGCCTCGAGTTGGCTATCCGAAGCTAATGGAGCGTGATTTACCTGAGCACATGGCTCGGCTCTACTTGGCAGGGTACAACGATCCAGAATCCCCACTGAAGCTACGCACGACGGTTCCACCATCCCTCAAAAAGGTGTTATACGATGTGGAGTTCAAGAATCTGGCAGATCGGATCAACCGCGTTCTGGCATGGCAACGTGGGCCTTGCTCGAGTTGGGGGAAAATCGTGTACTTCTTAGTGGCACTGCTCTGCTACCCATTTGCGTCCGAGGTGGAACTTTTCCGACGACACATTCGTGTGAACGAGCTAAAGCGGATTGTGGCGAAGTATAATCACGCCTGCATGAAGGGCCCCCGTGCGCGCGGTCTACTCAACGCTGTAAAATTAGGCTACTGTGCAGATTATTCGCTTGTCTACCTCGAGTTGCTGTACAAGGAGAGCTCTCAGTCGGTGTGCGTGCCCACCACCAAGATCGGCAAGCCTTCACTACCGCTTGTACTGTTGTTTGCTGGCTGCGGAACCTACTTTTCTCCGTTTTACCTGGATCCGAACGATTTACTTGTCCGATCGATCCCGCAGTGCCCGGAACTTACGGCATTTATCGACGAACCGTGGATTGAATTTGTAGCTGAGCTTAACGAACTGTTGCGCGTCGTGCAGCGCGACGAAGCATCGCTAGTGGAGTCGCTAATTCCTGTAGCCGTGTACTTGGAAAAGCAACGCGCACTAGCAGCGCTGGGAAACAACTCGAGCAAGCTCGGCGGCTTGCGCATCTACCTTGGCAGATTCTACGTCCAGGACGAGTTGGACATGGGCGAAGAATTCAAGCTTGGTCTTTTCCTCACAACTGCTGACGAGTCGATGGATAATGTCAGCAGCAGCAACAACAACAACATCCAGCAAGCTCATCAACAGGCGCCGCCATCTTCAAATCGATACGGCTACGGCAACCACCATTCCAAGGACACCAACTACTACAACATCAATGACGTATATGGCTATGGGCGCGGTGATTCTCTCGATTATCCTGGACCTCGCCGAAGTAATGGAAGCTTCGGTAATGCTGATGGTCTACTCTATGACATAGGCGGATGGGGCACCGCTCTGACAAATAGCAATTCATCCCGTGGGAGAAGCCGTAGCTCCAATGGCCCTGTAAGTGGTAACGGGGCTACTCAAAATCCTGTGAGTAGTATTCGAGAAGAGGCCCTCCGCATTCGGTCGTCAAGTTCGCACGGAGATGGACTAGCGGGCCACTCAGGACGTGGTGGAAACCCGGATGATGTGCTAGTGCTGATGGGATCCGGATCATCGAAGAAGAAACGGCACAACAGTGCTGCTCACCACACATTTTACGAAGGTTGGCTGGGACCAGTGGATGCATCGCTACCTGTACCCGGTGTGCTTATTTGTGCAGACGAACTTCGTGAGCGTTTGGCGGACCGAGCGCCGCGTCAGATGTTGAAGTCATTTTTACGCTTCCACTTGCTGCCTCGGAATCTGCCACGTAGTAGCTCGATGAATTTAGCGTGGATGCTGAGCATTTCGCTGCTCACACTTCTGATGGTGGATCTGGCGATTACGTTTGCCATCTTGGCGAACTTGAAGTGCGTCACCAATGGTGAGGTGGATCATGACTGCAGTGCGTCGATTATGGTTCCAGTGCTGCTGGTGCCACCTCTTGCATTAGTCGTATCGCCAATCATGGGTATCGTTTCGCTAGCGCTGTCATCGTCGACCTTCACACGTCGTTTCTCGGTGTGGAACGCGCTCTCCATGATCAGCGTAGGGATCGCCATTTTGGCCTGCATCGCTCAGTCCAGTCGACTTGTAGCGCCCTGGTTTGCTGGCCCGCTGCCATTGCTGCCTGTGTTTGCGATGGGCATCAAGGCCGGCCAAGCATACGTGGTGGAGCGTTATATCGCCTTCCAAGAAACCAAGCGACGGCGCCGCGGCTGGCGCGGCATCATGAAGCGCCGACTGTCGGACGCCAGCATCCCGACCGAATCTCCGTAGTAAGTATGGTTCCACTTTCAGTTTTGTTACCGCCAGCAATGAGCTTACTCGTAATTCCTGCAGCTCGTCGCCTGCTCCCGGCCGAGCGGATTTCCGCCTCACCTCAACACCTCCGATACGCGACGACCAAGGCTTCAACTTATACGGAGGCTACAACTGAGCACGCACGCTCAAGATATACAATTTCATGCGGGGAAAAGTGAATATATAAGCGCGACGACGGTGAGGTGTTCTTCTTGCCCATACTTCGAGCGACGATGTCCATTAAACTTTTACGAGTGTATAGTAGATACCCACTTGGGATTGCAGTGCAGTACGCAAAAACCTTAGCTCTCGTGTTCGTGCGGGTGCTGCATCTGTACGAGGAACGTGTACAAGCCAGCGCCAACAACGCCTCCCACCAGAGGACCGCAGATCGGGATCCAGAAGTAGTAGTGGTCCGCCGTCCACACCTTCGAGCCGTAGCCCACCACGTACGTCAGCAGGCGAGGGCCGAAGTCGCGCGCGGGGTTCATCGCGTACCCCGTGTTCATACCAAAGCTCATTCCAAGAGCCATGATCATCAAAGCGAAGGCGAACGGAGTACCGACAGTGCCTGGAGACCGGTTGTTCTGGTCCGTGATGGCGTAGATACACAATAGCAGCATGCACGTGGCCAGCGCCTCCGTGTAGAAGGCCGTGTAGTTGCTGATGTCGGCGCTCGGGTACGTGGCGAAATTCGACTGCGTGGTCTCCTGGTTTGGGTCCACCTTGTTGAGCTTCTGGTAGTCCAGCAGGTAGATGGCCGTGGCGCCCAGGAACGCACCCAGCACTTGGGAAGCGCAGTAGCCCGGCAGCTTCCACCACGGCAGGCGGCCGTACACGGCGTGCGCGAAGGTGACGGCGCAGTTCAAGTGTGCGCCGCTCACGCCCTCGGAGCAGTAGACGCCCATGAGCACGCCGATGCCCCAGGCCATGTTGATGCTGAGCCACGTGCCGTTGGCCTCGGCCGAGAGCGACACCTGGTTGTTGACGCCCATGCCGAAGCAGATCATGACGAAGGTGCCCAGGAACTCGGCCAGGCACTCGCGGATGTGCGCGCGGTTCATGACGAACCACTTCTTGTGGTGCTGCTCGTCGCGCTCATACTGGCTGCGGTTTGTGTGGTGCAGCGAGCGCTCGCAGCGGTCGATAATGCGGTGCGCGAAGCTGGGCAGGTGGAAGGCCGAGTACGCCGTGTTGGGGGTGGCGCCGGTCTCCAGCGCGGGGCCGCTGCTCGGCTCCAGGTTGTAGTGCGCCATCTCGTCCTGGGGGTGAAGCTTGGTCGACAAGTCTGGCGAAAGGAAGAATGGCGACGGGAGGCCACCGCATGAAGACGCTCCACGATCGGAGCCCCCTGCTCTGCGCCGCTCGTGGCGTCGTGGCTTCGCGGACCGCTGGAATCCAGGCTGCTTAGGGTTTATGCGGACGTTCGACATTGCAGGAGAACGGCCAGTCTCGTCAAATGGACACCTTCGGCGGCAGTGCGCGCCATGTGAAGACGTTGCAGCGTGCTCAGGCTGTTATGTACGTGGCTCATGGTTGCTAGCACCCCCCGGCTCATGAAGTTGAAGCGGGTTAATTGCTATGATAAGTTCAGATTCGTGTCTTTGGCGCTCGATTAATCACGTTGGACGGGCACACTACGCAGTCCAATGCTTGATTGCCGCCGGTGAGTTCTTACGACCTGGTGATCTACTCCGAAATGGAATTACACATTATTGAAGCCAAAATGGAGGCTTGCAAGTGGGTTTCGAGCTTCGTTACTAAAGGAACCATGGCACTATTGTTTCGCTCAACGAGATGTTGGTCGCGTAAGAAAAACTTCACCCCGACAACCCCAATGGGCACTTCCACTTGAAATGTTCTACCCTACATGTAGTAGGGGACCACTGGTCAAGCTGTGCTTGAGCTGGCTGACGACTATCGGATAAACTACTCGGGGTGTCTTCAAGCATCAACGCCGCTGCTCTTGTTGGAACTCGTTAGTGATAGTCTATCGCTGATAGATGCAGTTGCCCCCCCCCCCTTCCTATTTTTTGTTCAAGCAACAATTCCTGACAGCATGCTTTCTAGTAGCAGAGCCTTCGCCCCGTTCGTGATTTCTTGGCTATTTTCTTGAATGATACCCCGAAGGAAGTTGTCGAAGCACTTGGCAGCAGCAGGCTCCGCAATACTGTGGAAGTGCGCAGGGACTTGACGCATGCACACCTCCACAAGTGTCCCTGGGCCTCTTTCTGTGGTGCGAATGACGCTCCATCCCGTCTCTTCTGTTTGCATACCAGAACATACACCTTCACCTACCAGCGTAGCCTTCCACACCAAAACTGTTCGATCGTTTCCCGTAAATCGACGCGATGTGAATCGTTCCTTTAACGATAGCTGACCTCCCCCAGGAAGCTTCTTGGTAATGCGAAACTTGGTTGCTATCGTGTTCGCTGGGTCATGAATGCCGGAGTACTCTTCTCTATCCTCCCGGCGGTGAACAAGATGAGAGAGCATCCACATGGACTCGCTCGTTTTTTCGTAGTTAAACAGCATGTGCTGTCTCCGCGCGTACTGAATGGACACTTCATCTGCACTCTTGGTGACGGTACGTTGAAACACTGTTGTCTCTGCTGACGTCGGATCAAGCCCACTGGCGCTGAAGACGGAGTCGGTACGCTTATACAGCTCGTTGATATCGTGCAGGTCGATAGCGTAGAGCAGCTCATCCGTCGGCTCGTGAAATATCCCGCTTGACGGAGCTGTGATCAATGCATCAAGTTTCATCCGTTCGCGAACGAGGGCTAACAAGTCACCGATGAGTGCGTTCTTGCCGGCGATCGTAGCTCGAAGCCAGGCTCGTCGAGCTTGCGAGGCCAAAAGACTCTCCTCGTGGCGCTTGGCATTCTCTTTCCACACCGACGCCATCGGCTGGGGTTCTGACTCTGAGTTTGACTTGGCTCGCTCTTGCTGTAGCTGGTTCTGAAGAGAAAGCAGATCCTTCATTAAAGCTTCCTTCTCCAGCTTTTGTCGGTCGCGGTGTCGAACCTTTTGCTTGGAGCTTCGGGAGGCCTTTTTGGTTGATACTCGGATTGATTGATTCGTTATTCGGGGAGCTCGAATCTCCCCGTCGGTAGTGATGGCGTTGAAGAGCATAGCGTCGAGGTCGTAGAGTGACGAGGGGGACAGCTGCGACGCGGACGTGGCAAACATCACACCACGTGACAAAACTCGAAATGACCTCGAGTGTTGTCATGACCGATGGTCTCCACTTGTTGGCCTCACTGTCAGTGAGCTGCTGATGATTCGCCGCCAGGGGCAGCTCAGACACCGTAAACTACGTGTGAGCTTCAATCCATTAGAGCAGCTGGCGATGGTTACGCGATATCCCCATTCCTATAGTCTATGCTGTAGTCTACCGCGCAACCATTGCCATACAATCTCTTTCACCTCTGCATGAAAGTACCGCGTAAACGGACCCACAGCGACCACAGTTGAAGAGGACAAAATACAACACCACTGATGTAGCTGGTGGTCTGTCCCCGATATTCTATCGGGAACAATGATGACCGCTACCACTATCAGCAATGCGAACCCAGCAATGGTGATATTAGCAGTAATGAGGTCTACTACGGATCGACGCCGTGGCTTATGATGTGAAACATCGCAATCCCTATGGTGCATATTTTTCACTCCATGCCATTTGATAGGAGATTTGAGTCAAATCATTTGACAGCGGGGTCATATGAGTGGCCCCGGTAGCTCATCAAAACGAATTCTACTTGCAGATGATGCGTCTGTCGAGCACTCTCATTGCAATTGCAGCGGCCGTTCTTCTTGTTTGCGGGGATGTTGCCTCCACGACCACGGAGGTTGGCGAAGACAAGACCTCACTGGTCCAGTCTAACTTGAAGAGGCTCCTGCGGAACGACGAAGCCAGGGAATATGCCAGCGACAACAGCGAGGAAGAGAGGGGAATCAGCTGGCAACCCTTGAAGGATCTGCTGCCAGACTCAGCGAAAAGGCTGGCTGCCAAGGCAGACAAGGAAAAAGCGATCATCATGAAGGAACGTGATTTTTTCTTTGAAATGGCTATAAGAAACGCTGGCGCGACCGAAATCTCCGAGTTCTATCGCAAGACTGGCCGCTCGAAAAAGACGGCAGCGAAAATGGGCCGCCTCTACAATAAATTCAAGGCGAATCCTAAGGCTTACGCTTAGCGAGGCGGTCCCACGAAGCCCAGGACGCTTAAACGAAACTTGAGGCGATCGCCGGACGGGCTTTGGTATATGAATGAAATACTTCGAACTTTCCCCTTGAACAATGGTGGTATCGACACATGGTGTTTCAAAGCACAAGGACTGAGTCTATACAAAACCACAATCGGGATTTCCATGTCTGAAAACGCATTATTTTAGAGAAGCGATACTTGATCACAACTAAAATGTTGGGCTTCAAACATAATAACGATAATAATAACTCGCCTGGCGACTTGGAAACTGAGCAGCATAGCGCCTCTATTGGGGTTTAACTAGAAACAACGGTCCTGGTTTCGCTGCTGTTATGGTACAAGTAAAAGCACATATGCATTCCTTACTCTGGTGGGCAAGTATTTGTAGGGCCTGGCTAGCATTTAAGTATGCTTAATGTCTGTGTAAGCTCTGGCAATCGTCAGGCTTCACCCAATTAATGGGTTTCGCGGAATATATACATACAAGCCGGCCTACAAGAGTCCATTTGAAGACTATGCAGCGCAGCGTCTACATATACTGCACCAGGTACTTACTAACGGGTTTTGGCGCGATCATAGAGTGCTACATGATCAAAGCAAAATCTGCACTCTGTACTTTGAGGCAGCCAAGTCTTTGAAGAACCATCCTATGGTTCCAGTCATTTTCGCATTATTACGCGCAATTTTCATAACAATCGATATCACTCGTGCCTTACCTGATCTTAAGACGACTTATCTTTACAGTTTAGCTAATTATTCGCCAGTTTTCAATTTCTTGACGTCAAGTAGTAATCTAGAGACGCAACATTACATATTCACAAAATCGTAATGTGCACGAAGAAGCTCTGAAATTTTGCGATTAGTTTATACAATACTGTGCTGAAACAGCGGGTACCTTGGTGACGTAGTTCCAGTAGCGTAGTAGAATGGATCCAAGCGCATGACAAGCCAAGCGCATGACAAGCCCATTGCATATACTGGGGTACTCCCCAAACATGCTAGTACATTTTACTAAACTCTAACTAACTGTAAGTGCTGTTTGCAATCATGTTTGGCTGTTTGTGTCCGACTGTTTCATATCGGCTACACGAATCCGTTCTACCCCCGCCCTCCCCTCATTGAGAGGCTGCGCGCAGTCACTGGAGGTCTCCAATTCAAAAACTAAAGGGAGATCAATCAGGAAACATTACTTTACATGGTGCACAATTCCTAGAGAGAGATGGAGGATGAATGCGTCTAGCTCTGCGAGCAGGTTACTACACACTAACAAATACTTTGCAATCCCTTCTTCTTCAGCCTATACGCTGACTGAGCGCATCGTCCACTTCTGCTATGAGATGAGCCTTGCCACTTATAAAATGCGATAGGATGCTATTGTGCTGGCAACCCAAATCAGTACATGACGTTGCTCAACCTGCAAATACAAATTCTGCAGACATTGTAAACCTCTACGCTGCACCTCCGCCAAAAAGTTCAATCGTGTTTGTTTGGCACGTTGTACAGAACTATGGAGACCAAAGTAATCATCACTTGGCAAGATTACCTAGCTTGTGGGATACGAGCTGCGGCATCTCCTGCGACTGCTTCGCAGCCGCAGCATCTGCCTGCAAAAGCTACACCGTTATCAGTAAACACCATGAATACATTCAATTTAAATGCAAAATCAGATTAAAAAAAAAGCGTGCAAGACCCACACCCAAGCCGCAATGCCTGAAGGAAGAAGTTGATTAACTACTTAATACTGGGGTAGGAAGCGCCATAGTGATGATCGCTCTGTGGAACTCGATATCGCTAAGTTTGCCGCGAATAGCATGCATATGTTGGTAACGTGCACATGAGCACTTCATACTTGGCTATACAATGAAACTCGATGTGACTAGACTATGGAGTAGCGTCAGTATTTACAGTTTTTGCGTTTTAACTAGCCGACGAGAAAGGTGATTGATTCCGCTCAGTGCGTCTTCCAGCAGCAGCAGCAGCAGCAGCAGTTCTGCTCCGGTTGTGATCTCATCGCTGGTCTCTTGAATTACAGCCAGAAGCAAGTCGTTGAAATCGTTCGCGATAGATTCTGGAACAGGGTTGTTCAAGTGCATAGGCATCTGCGACGCACACATCTCCATACAGGTACCCGGCCCTGTCGTCGACGGTCGAATGAAGTCCCAGCCCGTTTCATCTGCCTGGACGCCACGAAATGAGCCTTCACCGGCAATGAACGACTTCTACACGAGAATTACTCGGTCTTTCTCCTTGAAGAGGCGAGTGACGATGTGCTGCTTCAGTGATGCCCGTCCTCGACCTGGTAAATCATGAATTATGCGGAATTTAGCGGCTTGCGATGTCTCGGGGTCCTCGAAATCATCGAACTCCTCTCGGTCGCACTGACGGTGGATGTGGTTCGACAACATCCGCATGGACTACCAGGTCTGCTGGAAGCTAAACATGGCGAGTTATTTCCGCGCAAATTGTACCGACACGCCATTTTCATCGACTGTCACTGCGCTGAAGGTATTTGGTACCTGGGGCTGATCGGTCAAACCCGCACTGGTAGAAAACCGATTCAGTTTGTGCGTAGAGCGAATATCCATGGCGTAGAGCAGGTTGTCGGTTGGCTCGGTGAAGAACTTGTTTTCGCTATCTGAAGACTCGGCAGCGATCAAACTGGCAATCTTGAGGTGCTGGCGAACGACGTCCCTCAGGTCTCGAATAAGCTCAGTTTTCCCTTGAATTGCCGCTAAAAGCAAAAAATGGCTTTGACTGAACGATTCTCACACTGAAGGAGCTTGTCGCGGTTTTCTCCCCACGGTTTTCTGCTTCTTTCTGTGTTGCTCGAGTTTGGCAGATAGGTCAGTACCTGGTTGTTTTAGAGATATTATCTCCGTCTGCCGCGCGTAGGTGATGACTTTTACTCTTGGGTGCTTGCTTTCTCTCGTTCAGAGATGGATTGGCGGATCGATCAGCAACCGAATGGGCCACCGAGTCGTCAACAATCAGCTCGTCCATTAAACGTGTTGCATTGTCTCCCGAGTATTCCAAGGTATATGTTTCTTCACGGCTCAAAGTCAACTTACCTCGGGGCGTGTAGTAGTATTAGTAGACATCCGCTCATCGACATGTAGCTTCGAGTATCAGCAGTAGGCGTTCGAGCGCCGGCTCATTCATGCGGTAATAGCGATCGAATCGCTCTTCCCGACTTTGCGACTAGACGTGGGCGCTCCAGATAAGCCTCTCTCTGCAGTAAACGTCCTCTCGCGCCGTTAATGATGCCGCGACGACAGCGACACACACGCCAGTAGCTCGTCGTCGCCGCGAGACCCACTATCGGACGCGAAGACGCGAAGGCAGGGCCTCCGTGCTTCATGTCTGTATTTGAGGTCTTGACCGGGGATTTTGCTGAATGGGGCACAGATACGGCGGGGACCCCCTCTACCTTCATTCTTAACGAGGGTGTAAACTACCTCGGAACCCAAAACTACACCCTACCGTGCCCTGAATCAGGCTGGAGAATGCCAGAGCGAGTCGATTATCGATCTGGTTCGTTTATTCGTAGATAAATCGCCATAAACTCAAAACGTGGCGTTATAGTGGAGTCAGCCCTAACGTGCTTCGCATCTCTGGCTTGTATACATGGCACTTACCATTGGAAATTCGAGAAAAAGCACTTCAAGAATTATGATAGTTTAGAAATTTGGTCTAACTTTGCTCATTTTTTTTTCTTTTCAAATTCTCAAAATAAAAGGATAAGGTTATCCATAACCGAAGAGGTGGTGCAATCTGCTAGCGACAAGGCTTCATGTACGGGCGAAAATTTGGCACACATGAGCTGGCTACGTCGACTACGACCAACATCAGTGAGATCGGCGAAGCCAGTTCCACCAGACGATTTCTCAGCTCCACTGGCCGTGGTTAACGGTTCCTCCACTGACCGTGGTTCACGGTTCCTGTGCTACCTTTGTCGGTGAATAATCAGTGAACTGCCGTCCAACCAACGCTCATTTCAGTTTTTTTGTGACGTAGCCATGACGCATCCCTCGCACTCGTCCCCCTCGTCACTCCACGATACTGCCGCATTGCTCTTCGACAGCATCACTGCTGATGAGGTGCTCCAAGTTCCACGTCAAGCCAAACAATTCTTTCAAGACGAGGCCCCACGACGCTCGAAACGAAAAACTCGGCAATGCGAGCGCCAAAGGCTTGAGAGGGAAGCATCAACGCAGCAACTTGCCACCCTTGAGTACACGTTACAACTGGATAAGGCGAACAAGCGAGCTAAGCCAAACTCGAAGTTGGAACGTCGTTCGACAGTGTCGTGGTGGGAAGCGACGGCCAGGCGCTACCAGAAGAGTCTTGAGGCGTCGCAAGCTCGACGAGCCTGGCTTCGAGCTACGATCGCCGGCAAGAACGCACTCATTGGTGACTTGTTGGCCCTCGCTCGCGAACGGATGAAGCTTGCTGCGTTGATCCCAGCACCGTCAAGCGGGATATTTCACGAGCCGACGGATGAGCTGCTCTACGCTATCGACCTGCACGATATCAACGAGCTGTATAAGCGTACCGACTCCGTCTTCAGCGCCAGTGGGCTTGATCCGACGTCAGCAGAGACGACAGTGTTTCAACGCACCGTCACCAAGGGTGCAGATGAAGTGTCCATCCAGTACGCACGGAGGCAGCACATGTTGTTTAACTACGAAAAAACGAGCGAGTCCATGTGGATGCTCTCTCACCTTCTTCACCGCCAGGAAGACAGAGACGACCACTCTGAGATTCGAGACCCAGCAAACACGATAGCTACCAAGTTTCGCATTACCAAGAAGCTTCCTGGGGGAGGTCAGCTATCGTTAAAGGAACGATTCACATCGCGTCGATTTACGGGAAACGATCGAACAGTTTTGGTGTGGAAGGCTACGCTGGTAGGTGAAGGTGTATGTTCAGGTATGCAAACAGAAGAGACGGGGTGGAGCGTCATTCGCCCCTCGAAAACAGGCCCAGGGACACTTGTGGAGGTGTGCATGCGTCAAGTCCCATCGCAGTTCAACACCATGGCCGAGGCTGTTGTTGCCAATTGCTTCAACAACTTACTCCAGAGGGTCATTCAAGACAATAGCCAGGAAATCACGAACGAGGCGAAGGCTCTGCTACTAGAAAGCATGTTGTCAGGAATTGTTGCTTAACTTTTTAATTTGTATTAAAACAACAAACAAAATCCCGAGTTCGACTAACTGTTGTAAATGGGAAGTCTAGACGGAGGGTGGTGTTGCTGTAAGTTGTTCGTTGGAAATGCAGTACAGTGTAGTAGCATACGCAATTGCTCATACACTTTAGTACGTGATCATCATCCTTAGCATCTACTAAACAACACGATACTCATCATCCTATTAAACGAATATACACTGTACTCGTCTTAGGTCGTAGCGAACCATGCTACAGTGCTCGATTTACCAAGACCGCCACACTCGCCCTCCCCATCACGTCAAGTGAACAAGATGAACTCCATCACTGCCTTCGCCATTCTGCTTGCTGCCGCGACCGCAATTCCCAGCAATGGGGCAAGGATGTGTGATGTACCTCGCTGCCAAGGTGTCAAGTCAAACGCGGCGAGATTCAATGCAATCAGCAAGTGCTGCGACTCGACCCAGTACGGTACCAGACTGGCTTTCTTTGACTGCTGCGAGCATAGCTGCGTCTACAACAGTCCCTGTAGGTTTTAATGGGGGCAATCCTCACTCCAGTGTGAAGTACTGCTGCCGAAGCAGCACGACAGCAGGAAGAACAACATTGGGCTTGGCCGAATTCGCACAGTTGCGTTTGCACTTTTCATGCGTGCAAAATGCACATGAACAGGACTCAAAACCAGGCTAGTTTCGATTAAACCGACAAATCAAATGAAGGATTATGCTGGACATTGCGCTGCATAACAGCTAAAGCTGCTTCCAACTGTCCAAACGCGTATTCTTTGGAGCTGAAAGTCCTGTTAACCCAGCGATTTAGTTGCTGCAAAATGCTGTGATCAACGTCATTCGGTCACCGACATCTCGTGTATTCGGTCCAACATCCACTTGTAGATACCACCGCTAGTGCTGCAGTCGGTAGCCCCAGCGAACCCGCGATAACTAATGCCTGGGGTCGAAATATGCCATGTACTCATTGCATCGGGAGGCATTTTTACTGTCGAAGTGCAATCCAGAAACTCAAAAACCAAGACTCCACCATGGCCGTGATTACAGGATTCTGATTTAGTCTTTTTAAGCAAAAAATATTTGCCCCACCTGCTTCATAGATGCCGTATCTTCTTCGTAATGTGTCTCGAATGTGCAGGTGTTGGATAGATATGGAAGACGGTGATAAATATCTGCTCTGTTGGTCAAATGCGCATGCGTGTGCTGTAGCCTAGACCCCGGAGGTTGATCTCAGGGTCGACCTCCATCGTGCATGATGCAATTGTTGTAGTTTCTCGTGAGCTCGGGATGTATGATGATCCTACCACAGGGGATACAATCAGGATCATAGACTACGCAAAATCGAACCAATACAGGTTATTCCCGTCTTTTTTCGGCTTTATCCGACCCAATCTCTATCATTTCGGTCATTCAATCACAACTTTCGCTGTAAATTGCTATCTTTTTTTCAAGCATTGATTCCTGAAAGCATGGTTTCTAATAGCGACCCACCGAGCTCAATAGCAACGATGTATACCTTCGTTCTTGTTGGTGACTGTAGTTTGAAGCCAGGCTTGGCGAAACTTTGACTCCATTCGTTTTCCTGCCGGTCGCTTTCCACGTCGACAAGGCTGACCGTGAAGCCAACTTCGAGATCGCCCTGACTTGCTCGTTTGCCTTGTCTTGCTGCAGCTAGTATGTTGTTTACCCCAGTTCCTTTGCCAACTCCTCCTGTGTCGGTTGCGGCGTCGAACTTTCGCATCTGTAACCCACACGTATCTGAACCTACCTGACACAATTGATTCACCTCACCTTTGTACCAGTCTGTTTTCAGCCAAGTTGCGATGTAAGGTTTGGGGGGTAATCCCGATAATTCGTACCCAGCCGTTGCTGGAAGCCTGTGCATATTGGGCCTGCACGGATAGCCAACAGCACTTGTGGCTCGAAAGCAAGCCCCAACAAACTATAATAGCGCAGCCATCTCCGAGTCACCGCCAGAAAAACGCGGCGGGCACTTCCGGTGCAAGAGGTCTGCTTGGGGGTAGATCCGAGCGCTCGGTGTCGAACCCTCGTTCGCTCTCGCCGCTGCTGCTGCTGCTGAGCGAGGGGGCTGCCTATTATCCACCCCCACGAATTTTGCTACAGCAGGGGGCCCTCTGCCAATTCCTCGCGCGCCACGTCAACGCGACGACGGCTCTTGCAGCTTTATGCCCTGTTTCTTGCTTTCAAACTGGGGCCACCAGCCTGAACCCACTCATCGTAAGCAGCGAGGTACGCCTGCTGTACCATAGTCATCTGACAGACCAGCATTTGGAAGAGCTCCTTCTTGAACTCCCCGTGGAAATGCGTAGATACAGATAGCTTCAGATCCTCCATCTTCATGCGCACTCGAGTCTCCAAGGCCTTGCGCCTTTTTGCGCCGTCCGCACCGTCGCCCTCAACAGGAATATACCACAATGTTGCCACAACTCCAAGCTCCCCATAATTTCGGGCGAGATTGTGCGTATCTTCGCGGGTATCAATCTGCTTGCTCTCGCCGAGTTTAACCATGACGAACCCTACCTCGCAGCCTTCATCCAGGTTTTGGCGCCTGCAAACTCCCATAGCATACACACCCTTTCCTCCATCCATTTCGAAACGGAATGGTTCCACGCGGAGAAGAGGGATCAGCGGGAATATCGCGTCCTCCAGCGTGTTTGGTCCGGGATGCGGGATCAGTTTATAGAGCGATGCATTCCAGAGCGCGTCTGCTAGCGCCACATACGCATCCACCGTGCGAGGGTTGAACTTTTCTGGTTTATCCAGGAGAATCTCGCGGTTTCGGCGGTAGTATACCACATGGAGGTTACTCAAACCACCGCCAATGTCCTCCTCTTTGCTGCGGCCTCGCGAACGTAAATATGCCACTTTCACGAAAGGGAGTGTCCGTAAGTGACGCAGTGTCCCTGGAGCAACACCGGGAACTGCAGCAAACCTCTCATACTCGCGCAGCCTGCTCTGGTCAGGCTTCCTCGCCGCGACTACGTCCAGTACGCCTACCACATAGTTGTAGGCCAATCGCGAAGCAAATATCATTGAACGATCTCCAAATTTTGGCGGGAGGAAGTAGCCGAGCACCGGGTCGATCTCCTCCTCCGGTTCGACGACCTGCGTTGCCTGCTCCATATCAACGTCCTGCCCCATATCAACGTCCTGCAGCTTCTCCTCGACTTCCTCATCGTGCTGGACTTCCTCATCGTGGTGGACTTCCTCTGTCTTCTCCTCTTCCAGCGCAGTTGCGAGCACGATATCATCTGTGAGCAGGGCGTCGAGCTGGTCTAGATTAACAGGGCTGGCCGCGTCGATCAAATCGATGTCGACACGCGAAGACAGTCGGTCCAGCCAGTAGTATGTATTGGTCACTGTGTCGTACCGGGAGCGCAGATAGATTGGCCGTGTTGGGGGCGGATCCATCGGCATTGCACACGGCGGGCAGTGGTAGGGGTGGCGCTCCATAGTGTCGCTTCGGCTTTTCTCTCAAACTATCCGGCGGATTTTCGTAACCGAGACCTCGCAAAACTTATCTGGCGCTTCAACGTCAACTTCAACTACCTGGCTCTGTCTATTGTCGTGGGTTACAGCACCAACCCCTAGCGCTGCGGTTGGCCAGAACCGCTACGTAAGCGTTTCCGGCCAATCGCCATCCCAGAAGGGAGTAAGTAAATTCTTCAATAGGGCTTGGTAATACGAGTTGCTGACAGGCTCAAACCCTCTCAAAATCGCTTGAATGCGTGCACGCATAGTTGCCTTTTTTGCC
>JAHWLF010000197.1:0-18288 GCA_024679295.1 Phytophthora parvispora
CGGGCGGTTCGTGGACCCGGACAAGCCGCACACGTCCGACCACCGCTACGAGACGCCCGGCGGGGACGTCTGCGCCGTGCACGTCGAGGCGATGCACTTCCCCGCCGTGGAGAGTCTCGAGAAGGTCTGGGAGGCCGTGCTCTTCCACTACCGCAACATCGAGATCGACATCTCGGAGAAGCTGGGCCACACGACCGTGAGGGACGAGTACGACGCCATCGGAGGGGGCGTGAGCAACATTCGCGTGCTGTCGCAGTCGGTCAACTGCACGGTGGTGGAAAGCAGCATCGCCACGTTCGCGCACTGGTTCGCCGGGGACGAGGACGGATTCGACGGAGAGGCGGTCGGCGTGCTGGCGCTCGACTGCATCGACGAAGACGAGCTGTACCCGTATTTGCCGAGTGAACGGGTTCGGCTGGACACCTCGGGCGCGATCGTGTTGACGGCTAGTAGAAGACCCGCTGGCGATGCGGATAGTGAAGGGGAGCTGGTCGTGACGCTACGACGAGCGGCATTCGTGAGACTTCACAACCCGCAGTTCCCCATTTGTGAGATCACACTTCAGGAACTTCAGGCGGGAATTGGGCGCTGGGGGGACGTTCTGATGCAGACTATCCGCAGCTACGTGTACGGAGCTCCGTAAAATTCTCTGCCCCATGTTGACGGGGGAATTGATGCCTGGAGTTTTGGACAAATAAATATGTGCTATTTGTTCGCTTATCTTCAAAACTGGGCTCGTCTCAAGCAACGCTAGTCGACGTTGTTCCCCTCGTCCGACGTCGTGACAGACCAGACGCCCGACTGCAGTGAGGACGAACTGCGCTCGGACGCGTGGATCATGTGCTCGAGGATGACGACAATCTCGGCGGCGGTGGGGCGGTTGGCCGGGTCTTTCTGCAGACAACAGTCCGCAAGGTCGAGAATCGCCTTGGGGCAGTCATTCGAGAAGGCGGGACGCATCTTACCCTCCGCCACCAAGCTCAGAATTTCTGCTTCTTGGATCTTCCCGCGGTTCGACTTGTTCTCGTCATTCCAGTATGGATAGTCGTCCGTGTCGATCTCCGACAGCACCACGCCGAACGAGTAGATATCAGCTGCTTCATTGTAGTCCTGGCCCAAGAGAACCTCCGGAGCGATCCAGAACGAAGTGCCCACGCCGGCGGTCATGTGAGTCTCGACCAGGTAACGCATGCGCGCGATGCCAAAATCGCTCAGCTTGGCCTCCAAGTACATGTTCAGCAGCACGTTTTTGGACTTGAGGTCTCGATGGATGATCTTGGGCTTGAGTGTGTGGAGATACGACAGTGCCTCAGCAATATGCAGCGCGATTGTGGCTTTGTGCGACTCCCACGAGAGTCGCTCACCCTTGAGTTTGTAGCCGTGTAGCACATCGCGCAGATCTCCATTGTCCATGAACTCGGTCACTGCTGACAGGTGCCTGAGGTTATCCCAGGCCACATCGACAAACTCGACGATTCGCGGGTGGTACAGCACTGCCATCATGATGATCTCCTTGAGGAATTGCTCGATCTCTGCCGCGCTTGCACTGCGGTCCGGGCGAATCTTCTTGATAGCGACACGCCTACCTTTGTATTCGCCCAAAAACACCAAACCGAAGCCGCCCTTGCTAATGCACTTGCCCATCTTCAGCAGCTTGTTGTCAAGTCGGTTCGTAACTATCACGGGGTCGTTCAAGAATACCGGATCCACTTGTACTTGCGTATCATCGAAGTCGAGCGTGTCGCCAAAATCCTGTGAATAGAAATCGTTTTTTGACGACGACATGCGTTGGCCCTTCTTGTGTGAAAAGTAGCGCCAGAACACAATCGCGGCAACAGCGACCACAATCACGCAGCCTCCAGCAACTAAGCCGATTAGTAGAGAGTTTGAGCCACCGGATGATGCAGTGACTGTTCAAGGAATTAAAAACAAGCACAGTGAGTGCTCCGAGTGGCGAAGATCGCGAGAGACTAAAGTACTCGAACTTACCACTTGTCGTACTGCTGCCGTCAGACACGCAAAAGGTTCGGTTGTGGGCCGTTTGCCACGTTCCGTCAGTGCAAGTCGCAGACGCATCAGGAAGATCCGAGTCAAACGCTACTAAAGCCTGGATCGCACTAAACACCGTCGAACTGATATTGAAGTCCGTGATGTCGTTCTCCGCGATGTATCTGTGAATGGAATCGAAGGACGATAGATGTTTTGTCAGGCCAACGGCGCAAACTACTTTCCGCCTCCAGACAACTTACAGTTCCTGCAAGTTGTCGACGTTGAAGACCACAGTTGGAAAGGTTGAGATGCTGTTGTTGGTCAGGTTTCTATACGCAGCGTTCGCACGTTAGTAGCTGATTAACGAGTTCCATTGTCAATTTGGTACTTACAAAACTTCGACAGCGCAAAACTGGTTCGAGCAAGAGTGAGCGATGGATGACCCGACGTACGCAGCAGTCAGGTGGTTTGAAGACATATCCCTGTAGTGGAGACACATATCACAGAAGATATTGTGAGTCTCCGCGGTATGGGTAGTTATGGTGACCAGGACGTACAAGTACTGCACGTTGTCGAGCCCATCGAAGAAATCGTATCCAAACTTGATCATGTTGCAGTTCCGAAGTGTACTGCAAGAACAAACATAACATTACAAAGAGTCAGCACCGCGTTGTCTTGGTGACCAAGTCTAACTAACCAAGTAACTACCACCAAAGCCTTACATGTTGAGCGTCGTGGACGGGTAAAACGTGGAGGCTGTCTGCGTGATCGACGACATGTCAATATTCTCCAGCGACCTGCTCCAGCAACACACCACCATCACCATTACTACCAAATCTTGCCAGCAAACACCTCAAAGCTCTGCCACGTACACTGTCGTGATGGCAATGGATCCGTCCTCCACACTCGCAATCGGCAGGGTCGAGCCCGGCAAGTCCTGGTCCTGCGGCACGAACGTGATCGTTTGGGGGTACGTCCCCTCTCCGACGATCCTCCTACAGCACCACAATGCACAGTCAGCCTCTCTGTCTGCACTACCAACATGAACAACACACCACTAGCCTCACAGTGTCGTGAGGCTGGAGGGCACAAGCAGCGTGCGGATCGAGTCGATGGCCAGCACGTCCACCGACGTGAGCGCAGTCGGGTAGCTGTCGCCGCCCTCGTCCGTCCGGAGCGTGACGTGGAACTCCCACGCGTCGGCGTCCGCGTAGCCGGAGGACAGACACGAGCACGAGGCGTTGACGGCCGTGAAGATGTCGGGGCAGCCGCCGTTCGGCGTGGCCTCGTCCGTGCGGCGCTGCACCGACGGCACCCCGTAGCACATGACGTCGCTGCTCGAGAGGTTGTTGAGCGCCGCGTTGACCCCCACCGCCAGCTGCGTCTCGTTGTCGTCGAAGTTGTCGGTGAACCATTCCTGCGCCAGGGTCTCCGCGGTGGTGACGGAGGTGGCGGTGGACGCGGAGGACGAGTTCTGCGCGACGCTACCGACGGAATACAGCGCGTGGACAACCGGCAGAAGCGTCCATCGCGACCGCGTCATGCCGGGCGAGATATCTCCCCCAATAGCGTTCGCTGGTCGACACACCTGAACGCCAAGTGAGACCTCACTGACTCGAGGTAGTCGACAGCCTCGGGGTGTGGTCCACCTTAAAATATAGTCTTTCAGGGACGCAGTTCGTTGACCAGAGCTGTTGCTCCGTCCCGCAAAAAGTGCATTGCATTCGAGCAACCGTATCAGATGAAACTAGGCCGTTGAAGTGCTCTGGCTGGCGGGTTTGGCTCATATCGCTGCACGGCACGGCGCGAGTCTTAGGCGTGCTTGGCGCGAGTACAGCGCCACCGCGTATATAACTGCTGGTAGTGTCCCTGAAGGAGGTCGAGGCTCGGAATAAGATTCCAGCGAAATGGCTTCACCGCACGGGAACAGCGACCACTGCGCTCAGCGAGTGCTGCCCACTTCAAGCCACACACCTCGCTGTGCTGTGGTAAACTGCAGAGTGCAAGGGTGTTATGGTCGTCGTTGGTGCGATTGGCGTTGCTCGGTGCGTAGCTACAGTCTGCATTTCGCACGCCCACGATGGTCGAGCGAACTGTAGATATCGAGGCAGTGCGCCACCATGGTCCCCACCAAGAGGCGACTAGTGGAAGGCGCGCAATGCCGCAGGCGCAGTCTCCCGCGTTTCTATATGTGTTGAGATTTGTCGCGGGGCCTGGCTCACTGCAGAGCCGGCTAAATGGCGTTATGGTGGCGAATGCCAAGGAATTCTCTCGGGCAACACGAGCACCATCGAATTCCTACTGAGTCAGCAAACTGCTGCAATTGGGAGGACTTCCTACTGTTGAGTCAAGCACGTTTGTTTTTGAGGATATATTTTAACTTTTTTATTAATTATTTAAAAATCGTATTTTATATTTGCGCCGCACCATGCCCTCACACTCCCGAGTTAGGGCCTGTTCCTATAGTCTGAGTGAGTCCGCCTCCGATGTTTATGGCTTGAACTTCAGCGGGCGGCAGCAATGTCTATCGATCGAGCAAGTGGAGTCTGTGCATTTATCCGGATGTGAAACTCGATTCGAGATCGGCAAAGTTGACGCCAGATAGATTATGCGTCGCGTCCCCGAATATTTTCTCGTTGTACAGTTTGTACAGCATGCAACACCCCTAGGAAGAAGGGGGTTTGCTTCTTAGCTCTGACTAAAATACTGCGGATTAAGACGCAGACGACCCAACGGCGGCCCAAAAGTGCAAGCAAAGTTTGGTCTTTTCAATCGAGCAACCGACCGCGGCACTCGCAAAAAAACGAAGAGCTCGATGCCTTGTTTTACTAACGTCATCCACCAAGGTTGCCGTCAAATCAACGTCTGGTATCTGATGCTTGTACAGTGCTGTAAGCAGTCTTTCGTTCCATAATCCGTAGGGACCACCAGGTCGGGGTAGATTTGCCCCCCAACATTTCTAACATTTCACGCTGGCGACTCCCGTCGTTGCTTGTCTTGCGTGACTAGGATACCTAGTTGCTTGCTCGAGCCGTTCGTGCCCGGGCTCACCTTTCATTAGCTCGTCATTCTCAATTTGCTCTCATCGAAGCAAATCCACCACCACCACAACCCAGCTCGACAACAATGCAGCTCCTCGCCATTACTGCTGCGCTATTCGCCTGCGCTCTGTCGACCACGCGTGTCGCCGCTGACGGTGCGGGGAGTGCTGCATGGGGGTACAGACACAACGACTCAAGCATGGCCAGCCCCGAGCAATGGTCGGAGCACTACCCGACGTGCGGTGGCTCGAGGCAGTCACCCATCAACATCGAGGTGTCGGGTGGATGCAACGCGGAGACTCGCTCACTCACGTTCAGTGGTGAGTGCACGAACTACAACCTCACCCAGTCCGACGAAGCGTTCAAGGCCTCTGTGAACGGCGGTACGTGTACAACTAGAATGCAAATACATGTATTGTATCACACTGAGCTGTCTAACATTTTTTCTGTGCCAATAGGTTCCTGCGCGGTGTCTGCGAACAATTCGTCGTACAACATGCTGCAGTTTCACCTGCACGCTCCGTCGGAGCACACGCTGAATGGTGAACACCTCGATGGTGAAGTTCACTTTGTGCACAACAACACGGATGGCTCTGCCTTGCTCGTTGTGGGCGTCTTCTTCAAGGCTGTTGCCGAAGGCAAGACCGATGCGTGGGTGGCCTCCGTCCTGGATGCGCTCGACACTGTCAGCATGAACACGACGGTGCCCATGTCAATGTAAGTTTTATCTTAGCTGCTCCTGGGGCCATTCATGCGTTTTACGAACTCACAACGTATTCTTGTTATACGCAGTGCGTCGTACGCTGACTTAGTTAACACTGCTGCCGACGCCCATGGAGTGTTCAACTACGCCGGAAGTCTCACCACCCCGGCATGCAGTGAGATCGTAGACTGGTGGGTTGTGAAAGAGCCCGTCAAACTCTCCACGACCGACCTCGCCCGCCTGCAGTCGCAGCTGAAGGAGATCCCCATTACGGACGACGGCAAGAACTCGCGTCCGGTGCACCCGCTCAATGGCCGTGTCGTCACAGCGTACCTCTGAATTCCTAGAGCCATTTCCCGCTTATGCTTCAATAGAGAACACCCGCACGATTTGCCTTGAGACGCGCCTTGCTTGCTTGAGCGCGGCCAGCGGTCGCCCTCCTCATATCTATGCCTCCATTTCGTCAAACCGCGTGCAGCGCGATTTCTTTGAAAGCCGTACATGTACATGTATTTCCAGGAAGAGACTAAAAATGCTCGCTAACAGCGCGCGGACGAAGCCAGCGCCGTGCTTGCGGCGAATTTCGAGAAAGCGGTGGGGATTGCGAACTGTTTACGGGAATGAAGCTCGGGGTCGAACTGCAAAGCCTGCTTTGTGCGCGCAAGAGCACCGTCGTTGTGCCGCCACTGCTTGCCTCGGTCCACCTGATACTCTACGGAGAGCGGAAGGGCAACGCCACTGACCTGACCAGGGGTGTTGGGCCAACGTTGGCAGCACTGTTAGCACAGCTTCAAGTTCATTACCCGGTAACCAGTAACGTATTGCCGAAGTTTCCTGCCGGCTGGAGGGCATAGCCAACGCACTGGGAAGCTCAAACCACATTCTTCGTGTTACACAATATCAGTAAGATTGGGAAGATTCCCTCTCCAGCGGCACTACGCGCACAGTCCGCGAGTGTAGCTGACCGTGCTCACTGGTATAGCTCGGACTTTGGTACATGTAGTAGAACTTAATGCATTTAGTCACAAGAGCCGAACTTGCATGTACTGCTAATTGACGAATTATGTTTTCTTCCGCAAAATACATTGGTGTTGGTACTGCGGCGGTGGGTTTCTCCACTGTATTCAAACAATGAAGCAATAAAAATATCATAAACACTGTAACTACTGCTCCGTCCGATGCAGTGCTCCCGTGACGACGTTGTCGGCGACCCTGGTGACGGTCGAGGTGTTTTTTATGAGATTGTGGATTTAGTCATGAATTAAACCCGGAAACTCTCGTCGTCTTCAACATCGAGGCAGATCAAGAGTTATATCTTGTACACTCCGATCTCCCTTTGGAAGGTCGTTTTGTCGGTGTAGCACGGCAACAGCTCCCCTGACCCCACGAAAAATGCACGATTCCACGTGTCCGGTTGTTTATGACCGACGTAGGCAGGGTTGACCTGAGCGACGACCGGAAAAGCAAATCACAGAATGGGCACCATCGCAGGCAGAGTTGTGGTGCTCTGCATTGTTTCCATGTCTTGCCTCCCGTGCAGTATTGTTGTAAACCATGAGCTCTAACCTCGTCCCTACAACGAGAGGTGGGTCTCGTTCGAGTCGTGAGTTTTTTTTAATAAAAAAGAAGCCGTCATTTCCGAATTTACCGGGTCTTCTCCGACAGCAGCTCATTAACGATGAAGTTCATCGCAAGCACTTCGACCCTCCTGACAGCTTGGGCACTCGCTGCTTCAGCTGTCGCTGCTGATGGAGCGGAAGGCGCTCCTTGGGGCTACAAAACCAACGACACGACCTTGGCTGGCCCCGCTCAGTGGGGCGACCACTACCCTCACTGCAACGACGCTAGTCAATCGCCTATCAACATTGTGTCTTCGGAAGCCAAACAGAGCACAAAGGCGAAGAGCACACTCCGTTTCAGAGGAGACTGTCCCTCTTTCAACCTCACCCAGACCGACGAGGGCTTCAAGGCGGCTGTTGTCAAAGGTACGTACATGACAATACCGGTCAGCATGATAGCGCCAGCATCACTAATATTTTTTAAATATATGCAGGCACTTGCGAAGTCAAGGCGAGCGGCGCCAACTACGACCTGGCACAGTTCCACGTTCACGCTCCGTCAGAGCACACGCTGAACGGAGACCCCCTCGACGGTGAAATCCACTTCGTGCACAGCAACCCTGACGGATCCGCCCTTCTCGTCGTCGGTGTCTTCATGGAGATCGACCCCTCTGGTGATACCGACCCGTGGCTGGAGTCAGTCATTGATGGCATCGACGACGTGACTCCCACTTCCCCGACCATGATGAAATTGTACGTTGCCTTCTTACAATCCTCAGTCACCCCTCTTGAGGAGCGCACACTTACGATCTCGAGATTTGTTGGATTATAACAGGACATCATACTCGGCCCTCGTCAAGAAGAGTGTGCGAGGCGGTAGCCTCTACAACTACCCTGGAAGCCTTACGACGCCGGGGTGCGACGAGATTGTTGACTGGTGGGTCGTGGAGCAGCCCGTCAAGATCTCAGCGAAGGACCTCACGCGTCTTCGCGAAAACCAGGGTGAAAGCCCCATTACTTACCACAGTGAGAACGCTCGCCCAGTGCAGCCTCTGAACGACCGCACGGTCACCAGCTTCAAATAGGTGCGTAGGACCACCATCCGAGGCTTGTCGTTGGTGTGTACACGTGCTGGTGGGGTTATGCCAGATAAATATCTCAATCCTATTGTCCGTTTTGGAGTCGACGAACGCGTAGCATATAAAAACTGTGGTCGATTGGTTTTAAGAGCCCTATTGCCGTGATACTTATAAGAGCTTCGTCACAGTCGCTGTGGCAGACCCGACATTAATGTCAAAGGGTACTTGCACTGCATCTCGCCACCCAGTGCAGAGGTCATGTATGTAGAGTTGAGCGATATTGAGGGAAAATATGGATATTAGACCCTTAAACTGAGTGGCGCCTCCCAGTGCACTACGATGCGCTAGGAAGGAATATATAAACATCCTATCGTGGGTTTTACGGGTGTAGTTGTCCTGGTAACAAAACCCTTAGAAGAATCAGGGCCTTGTGAATACATCACATTCAACTTTTCGGTTGGTATTCAACGCGACCAATCTCGCTACACGGTGCAGTTCTACATGTATTCAAGAATCGTTTTTAGCGCGCTTGGTGATCACTGAGCACTAAACAATATGTATCATAATCGTTTCGTGGTCTACAAGCCGGATACCAGGTGAAGCAGCTGACATACGGCAGCGCCTAGAGCTTTCTGGTGCGTACCTCTGGGGTACATGGCAGAGAAGTGAATCTTGGAACGCGTTCAATGGGAAGAAATACAAGTTGAGCCACTGCTGCTATAATACAGACTTGGTTCTCGCTACAGTTAGAATTGTAGGGCCAAAGATGAAGGTGTCATAGTGTTTGTGCTCAATCTACGCAGAGGGGCTGTTCTGCTTCGTCTCAAGTTTTATGACGATCCACAGCGTTTTGCTCATCTTTTGGGTAGAATAATACATAGCCAGCAGAAGCTTGTTTTGCTTATAGACGCCAGCAGGTTGGAGCGCGAATAGGGAACTCTTTGTGGGTTGGGGACAAGACGGCTAGGAGTGTTTTGGAAGGCTTACTCGACATGCGCAATGGAGGAAGTGGCCATTTGGTTTGCTCGGCTGCCCTCCCTATACCTTTTTGCTCCACAACAACAGGCATGCAACGGCAGAGCCTCGCCGCAAGACTGCTTGATTTATCAGTACGAAACTCGTTACGATGGATGCCTCACCGAGGAGACGTAGGAAGCTTGCGGTGGTAGCTGTCGTGGCGTTTATCTACCAGGCGATCGAAGTATGTATTGCGCAGGGGTCGATTTCTGCAGCTTCCTCCTCCTCGGGGGCATGGTCGTCTTCCAGTGGATCCGAAGTTGGTTTTGTTCCCGTTACAACTGTGGCCGAGGAGCTGGCTCAAGAATGGTTTGCCGAGAACTTTTGGGACAACGTCACGCAGTTGGCGGTTGGTGTGGACTCCAACCTGAAGAACTTGACCAGCAGCGATGTCATTTGCAGCGGCATGCCGTCTCTGCAGCGACGTTCGGATGAAACACTGCCCAATTTTGGATGCCCTGACATTTTCACGGCGATTGACGCGTCGTGCACGTGTTTGACGAGCGGCTACAACAACACTGACACTTGGGAATTCCGAGTAGCACAGCGAACCATCGACAGCAAGTATCCGTCCAAACTTACTTCCACGGATGTTCTACACGTCGATGCTATCAGGACGATGCTGGTACCGCCAACTCTCAAGACGCTGTACGTTTGTGCATCCACCCGTCTCCATTCCCTCGGCCTAGACTAACGAACTGACGTGCATGCAGTCGTATTGTCGGAGATGGGATCTCTCCGCAAGACATCCAATTCGCGCCGGAAGATAGACGCATTCCTGGCACGATATTACCGGTTGCTGTCAGTCCCAACGACTCGATCTCCGTATCTGCCGTGTGAGTATTTCCTTCGTGATCTATTTGAACGAAATCTGTACTGACTCGCGGGTTGCAGTGAAATTATCAACATCAACATGTTTTCCATCACGCTTTCAGCGTCCTCCTTTCTGCCGCCGACAACAACCAACCTGTACGTGGGTATCGTAGTATACACCATGAAACATAGGCTAACACTCTTCCTGCCGCCCCAACTATCAGCACGTTGCGGAACTGCAACTTGTTCGGCTTTGGCTTCCATTTCTTCGATGGAGTGACAGGGCTCAAGTATTTGTAAGTTCGAGCAGCACGCATATATTCCTGATGAGGTCAATATGTGCAGTGCTAACTCTTGCTTGCGGTTTAATGCGTACGCAGGGATCTGTCTTCTAATTCGTTAACGGTTCCATACGCTGGGTCAAGTTTACAAAGCAGTTGCTCCAACCAATTTTGCGGGATTGAAACACTGTAGGCTTTCAACTTATTACAGAAGTGATCCTGGACCGGTGCTGATGATAACTGGATGCTCTTCTTTTTTACCTTTGCAGGAATCTCACAAACAACAGTTTGACAGCGTTCCCTACGGTGGTCTTCAACATCGACAACCTGCAAAAGCTGTACGTTTTGAATTGGCAACTCGACTTTTATTTCTGCTTGAGTCTGACATCACGTCATTACCGTGCTTAGGTACATTGCCCAGAACGACATCACAGACTTCAACATTAGCAACTCAACATTCAACGCTATCCAGAACTTAGCCGCCTTCGAGTCTGATCAACCCGATCCCTCCGCTACCTGTCCGTGTGGAACGTGGCAAACAGCGCACAACTCGCTATTTTGCGTTGCGAACAGCACATTTGCGACTCCAGGTATGACGACCGTGTCGTCTAGCTCGAAGATGTATCTGCAAACTGACATTTCTTGGTTGTTGTTCAGAAGAGACGAGTTCAGGGACGTGCACCCAATGCATACTTTACGTGGGGATCATCGGCGGGTGCCTAGTGGTGGCTCTTGTGGTGCTGTTACTGTGGCAGCGTGCGCGCATGCGTCAACGGACTTCGTTGCCCTCAGCGGAGTCCTCGCCCTCGAGCTACTACCTCGCCAGGAGCGGCGCAGAGACCGCCAACTTCCAGTCTTCAGACAAAACCACCACTGAGGCATTGCTAGAAGACCCGATCGTCGTCACGAATCGGATCAACTACAAGGAGATCAAGCTGGGCAAGTGCCTCAGCAGAGGCGGGTTCGGCCTGGTGTTTGTCGGCCAATATAAGAGTCGCCAGGTTGCCGTGAAGAAGATCCGGCCCGACCGCAGCCTCGACCCGAAGGACGTCAAGGCGTTCCTGAAGGAGATCATCCTCATGGCGGAGCTGCACCACCCTCGCATCGTGGAGTTCATCGGCGTGGCTTGGGACAACCTCAAACACCTATCCGCCGTGTCCGAGTTCATGGAGGGTGGAGACCTCCGCCACGTGCTGCGAAGCTTCAAGCGCCAGGGTAGTCCGCTGTCGTGGAGGAGCCACAAGGCGCTGATCTCGCTGCATATCGCCGAGGCGATGCAGTACCTGCACTCGCACAGCCCCAAGGTGATCCACCGCGACCTCAAGTCCAAGAACGTGCTGCTCAACCGGCACCTGGAGGCCAAGCTGACGGACTTCGGCGTGTCCCGAACGCAGTACTCGGTGCAGACCCACGCCATGACTGCCGGCATCGGCACGTCCTTCTGGATCGCGCCCGAGGTGCTCCTGGGCCGCGACTACAACGAGCAGGCCGACATCTACTCGTTCGGCGTGGTGCTGTCGGAGATCGACACGGACGACTACCCGTACTGGAACGGCGCCAACCGCGACGGTGCGCGCGGCAAACTCGAGGAGGCCGACATCCTGCGGCAGGTGGCAAAGGGCAACAAGCGGCCGCAGTTCTCGGCCCACTGCCCCGCTGGGATCATGCTGCTGGCGGAGAGCTGCCTGCAGAAGGACCCGGAAGACCGGCCGACCGCCGCGCAGATTGTCGAAACGCTGCAGCAGCTTCTGAGCTCGAGCCTCGCGCCGAGTCTCTCGAACTCGGAGCCGTCCGTGGCCTCGGGCTCCGCCTGGACCGAGACCGAGATGGACTCTAGACCATAGATTGATGTGCAAGTAAAGTATACGATAGGTAGTGCCCAATGTCAATAGAGCGAGACGTACTTGTCACCGTGGACACCTTCGAGGCCGAGGACGTTTCTGCGCGGCCACCGAAAGCTGCAGAGACTCAAGACAGTAGCACGCGCGGGGGGCTTTGCCTAGCATAATAGTTTGAGCGAAAGCCAGCCAGATGGGATATCCCACCTCCTCTATGCTATCCGTCCAGCGGAGACCGAGACGCTCTCTGGCTGTCGAGCCGATGGGCGGTGGGTACTCACGCGGGCAAAGCAGACTCGCGCCCGGACTTCTCCACTCGACAGCTTGATAGTCGACCTTCCTCGGAGCAGTGTGCAATAGTCGCTGTGGGAGGCAGTGCAGGCGTTTTCCATGCGGGTGCATGGAGTCCGTCTCTGCTGCTTCGTGGCGCTTAGCTGGGCGTTGTGGCCGTGGAGCGCAGCAGCCCAGAGCTCATTGTCTTCGTCTTCTTCTTCTTCTTTGTCGTCGTCGTCTTCTTCGAATGGGACGCAGGCCGGCGACGAAACCAAGGCGGAGATTCTGGCTCAAGAATGGTTCGAGGCCAACTCGGGCGCGAACGTGACGTATCTGGCGGTCGGGGTGAACTCGGCGCTGTCGAACATCACTGGCGGTGACGTCATTTGCGGTGAGGGCGTGCCGTCGCTGCAGCGCCGGACGCCGGATTTGTCGCCGAACAACGGCTGCCCTGCCATCTTCACGGCGGTGAATGGGTCCTGCACGTGTCTTCCTGGCTACAAGGACGCAGATTCCTGGGAGTTTTTCGTGACCACGAGAACCACGGAGGACAAGTACCCGCTCACCATGAACGCAACGGATGTGCTGCCGATCGACTCGATTCGGACGCTCTTGGTGCCGTCGACCGTCGTATCGATGTAAGTTGAAGCTTTGAACCCTTTTTGGAGATGGATATGGAGCTGACGCTAACGTTTTGGCATCTTAGATCGATCACAGGCATCGGGGACGAGCCTCAGCCCTTATCGTTCGTGCCGCAAGATATCGACTTGCCAGGATCCGATATTCCGATCGCTGTGAATGATGCTGATACCAGTGGCTCCACATCCATTACTGCAGTGTACGCGCAGCAATGTGTACATTTGTTAGGCTTTGTTTGGACCTCATGCTAACCTTTTGGCTGCTATGTAGGCGCCTGGAGAATATCGACATGTCTTCCATCGTCCTGAACGTCGGCTACTTCTTCCCAACAACTACTCTTAACTTGTACGACGTAGGTCTTTGTTGAGTTAATGGTGCTGCGAGTCATTGTGGGCTAATAGTACATCGGGTGTGTTTTTTATTCTTTGGCTTGATGCAGAACGATGCGCAACTGTGGCTTAGAAAAATTTGGCTACGATTTTTTTCAAGGACTCAACTCTGTCGAGTACCTGTAAGTACCATCTCTAGATATGAAAGTGGGTGAAGACTATTTAATATGTTGTTTGGAAATGCCACAACGAGCAGCGATCTTTCAGAAAACAACCTTGCTACGGCCTATGCTGGTAACACGATCGGCAAGACTTGTACAACTCAATTTTGCGCGGTCCAGATTCTGTAAGTGTTTTATCTACTCCATCTACAGTGTACTTCGCTTGAACACTGACATTGTAGCGCTACCATTCGCCAGAAACCTAACCGGAAACGTGCTGACAAGCTTCCCATCAGTTGTCTTTAACCTCGATGGCCTCAGTGAATTGTAAGATACTGTTCATCCGTTGGGTAAATGGTTTGAGTGATCAGTTGCTGATCTCTGTGCGCCTTCTGACTTACAGATATATTCGCAACAACAACATTACAGACTTTAACGTCAGCGCTTCATCCTTCAATTCTATCTCAGCTCTGCGCGCATACGAGTCGGACCAACCAGACGAATCTGCTACATGCACAGGTGGCGCGTGGCAAACCGCTCATAATGTTACGTTTTGTGTCCTCGATTCATCCACTGCGACAGAGGGTACGCTTGCTTTATTAGTTTACATGCGCTGGAATGCATGTTGGTCTTAACTTCTTGCACCCGTTCATGCACTCTTTCCCAAGATTCATCAAGTAGCACCAGTTTCCTAGTCTATGTTGCGATTGCAGCTGGAGCCGTCTTAGTAGTGCTCTTAATCATCTTTGTGTGGATGAAATGGGGCCCTCGATCGGATATGGAGCGTCTGTCCTCCTCTTCAAAGAACGATAGCACCAGAGACTCCCACATGGATGAAACAAGACGGGAAGTAAATCGTGCTCTCCTCGAAGACCCTGTGATTGTGACCAACCGTATCGAATACAGGCAGCTGAGACTTGGCAAGTGTATCAGCAAGGGAGGCTTCGGGTTGGTGTTCACGGGAGAATATAAGGGTCGACGGGTTGCTATCAAGAAGATTCGCCCTGATCGCAGCGGAGACGTATCGGAAATCGAGGTGTTTCTGAAAGAGATCATCATGATGGCGGTACTTTATCATCCGCGGATCGTCGAGTTTATCGGTGTGGCCTGGGATAACTTGCGCCATCTGGCAGCGGTAACCGAGTTCATGGACAATGGCGATCTTCGAGAAGTACTGTACACTTTCAAGGAACGGGGCTCGCCGTTGTCATGGGAAACACACAAAACGTCTTTCGCGCTGCATATTGCTGAAGCACTTGCTTACTTACATTCTCAGCATCCGAAAGTAATCCACCGCGATCTGAAATCCAAGAATGTGCTGCTGAACTTGTACTACGAGGCGAAGTTGAGCGACTTTGGTATTTCACGCATGCGGTACGACATGGAGACCCACATGACGGCCGGGGTGGGGACGTCATTTTGGATTGCACCCGAAATTCTTCTTGGTCGCGATTACGATGAACGCGCAGACATTTATTCCTTCGGCGTGGTCCTATCCGAGATCGACACAGATGACTACCCATATTGGAACGATAACAACGCGAATGCAGCTCGTGGCAAGATTCAAGAGGCAGAGATCTTGAACCAAGTCGCGATGGGCCAAATGCGGCCGGAGTTTTCGCTCGATTGCCCAGAGGAAATATTAGCATTGGCAGATGCCTGCTTGCAGACAAACCCACAGTATCGCCCGCCGGCCGCGGAGATCGTGGGTATTATTCAGAATTTGATCCATCCTTCGCGCCGCAGACAATCATCGCAGGACATGTCTGACGACTCAGGATCTATTTGGTCGGTTCAAAGTCCGAACAATATCATTCTGTAATGGATCGACGAGGGATAGCTTGATCTGCTGAGTACCTTAATTCGGCGACGATATAACGTTGAATTATCTCTCATGAAGAAATTTTTGTGTAACACGGCTGAACAACGCGTCGAAGCCCAGAGTACTCGAGTCTTGCCTCTTAACTTGGGCAGTGGCATGCAAGTAGCAACGCATTTTTTTAACACAGAGGAAATTGAGAGCTCGCTCTCGAGCGAAACCCTTTTTCGGGAACGATTGTAGTTGAAACCGCACTCTCGAAATACTAAACAACAATTTGGAGCTGTTCGTTGAGCTTGAACGAGTTGGCTGAAAGAGAGGCGTTATGAATAGGGTGCGAATGGGTTTAGCGTCTTGCAACGGTTGCTACGTTTTGAGATAGGGCGCTGTAGCTTATACTTGCGCGTAGCTGTGCGCCGTGATCCATCTTTCCTTCAATAACCGCTTCCACCGCGATGAACAGGGATGCCTCAGGTTATAATGCAGAGTTTTAACCGTACACCTTTTTCAGACTACATGAGCGCGAGTAACCTTCTCAACGTCTCGCTCATGCAGACAAGAGCGAACACTACTGGTCGCGGTGGTGCCCTCTATTGTTAGGATTCGAAGTTCTAAAGTATTGCTATCTGTAGGGAACGGAGAGAGCACGCGATGTAGCCTGCGAGCCGCTCACGTCTCGTGCGTTACTAGGATGGCATTAGCCGCTGATACAGGGCGACAACCGGGTTGCGCACCCCCAACTAAAAGCGAATGGGTTTCCCGTTTCAGGATAATTAATAGTGCTGCGTACTTGCCTCAAAAAGCAACGACCACGCTCTTTCAATCCACCCGAGCACCGGATCCCACAAAGAGGTTTAGTTGTGGGGCCACTTCTAGTCCCGACAAGACTCATGCACAAGAACAACGGCAAATAACGGACGTAAACGACCATGGGCGGGAAGGTAGTTGAGCTCCTTCTCAGGCTATTCTTACTAGCGCATGGCAGTGCTAGCAGTTTCTGCTAACACTGTTCGGAACCTGCATCAGCTTTCGAGCCGCTGGGCTCTCCGGCGCCTGCGACATTCGCCATTTTGCAGCGAACTTGGACATTGACTGCTTCAAGCTCTATCTGTCTTTCAAACTCCCCCCACCGCCGTTATGAACCAGCAGTCCCGGAGCCCAAACTCAGCTCAATTGAACCCTCCAGGTGATACCTCAACAAACCAGCAGCTATTTAATCAGTTCGTGACCGTCCTGGAGTCTTCGGTTCAATGCTCTCAACCTGCTGACGTATTCAACTTAGAGCCGACTGTGGTCACTACAACCAGCGCCCGGGCGTGGACAAACCAAGAGACCAATCAGCGCCTCAATCAAAATTCAGTGCAAGACCCACTTAATGCGCTCGATCTCCTGATGGCCGAGTCGCCAATCGGAAGAAATTCTCGGGATCAAGTCTTGCCGGCTTCAGTCGCGCTGATGATGACCAGAGGCAACTGCCAACCGAGCCCGTCCATTCTGGAGCGCTACACTCAAACAATTCCGCTGTCTGCATCCTGTCAAAGCGTCCAAAAGCGCTGTCTGTTCCCGGACTGCACCAAGATGTCCGTCAGCAAAGGTTTGTGTCGTGGCCACGGGGGCGGTCGTCGATGCCATTTCGCGGGTGGGTGTACCAAAAGTGCTCAAAGCCGCAGCATGTTCTGCTGGGCCCACGGCGGAGGCCAGCGCTGCGATGTGGAAGGCTGCATGCGCTCACGGAAGACCAAACACTTTTGCGTTGCCCATATGCATCTCGAGGCGGAAGGTACCCGGCATGTTGACGCCCTCAGTGCTGGTAAAAACACTCGAGTGCCTCGCACACGCCGCAGTCGCTACGTTCCGGTGCCCACGAGAGCTCACCACCTGCCCTCACAGAGGTTACTTCCAAGCTTAGGTCAAGCTCTGAGTGCTGCGTCACTGTCACTTCCAAGTTTCCCGATTCTTCCTCGAGTCCGAGCTCGCTGCGTTGATGAATGAAATAGGACTGGACGGATGCCCAACACCATATTTACTAGGAGTAGACAGCAAATGGGGACAAGGAACCCAACGTACAAACTAGACAAAACGTGGAGCGACATGCCAGACGCCCCACCCGAATATCGATTTATACTTTTAGTCACTATTTCCTGGCCAGGACCGGTACTGATTCTTATATCGCGAAGCGAGTGGTGCTGGGGGCGAGGGCGTCGTCGTCGTGGACGACCACACAGCTTCGGACGAATATTGGGTTGGCACCGTGCGAAGCAGCGCCTCATTGAGACTGGGCAACTGCAGCGAAGGCGGCGGGATACCAGACACCTCTCCGGCGTACTGGTGGTGCTGAGTGTACGTCTGCTCGCGGACGACGAAATCGCCCGAAGGCATCCGCCTGTTCTCCTTGTTGTGGGCAATGGACAAGCTACTGTCGCAGGAGACAGTGGACTGGCGGCCGACACTATCGTCCGAGTCCGCGCTAGCGTAGGAGCTTGAAGACGTCTTCCCGGACGAAGACTTGGAGGCCGCCTTTGCTGCTTTTGCCGACACCGGCTTGGGCACAGTGTCGGAGTCGGGCATGGGCACCGTGAGCTCCATGTCCACGTGGTCCACGCAGAACCGCTTGGTCTTGCGGCTGCGCCGGCAGTTGGGCGCCTCGCAGCGCTTTCCTCCTCCGTGGGCCCAGCAGAACGGGCTGCGGCTCTGCGCGCACTTGGTGCAGCCTTGATGTTGACACCGCCGGCCGCCTCCATGTCCGC
>JAHWLF010000199.1:0-18259 GCA_024679295.1 Phytophthora parvispora
AGTGGGTGTGGCGTTGTGGGGCACTAGCCACGCGCCCGCAGGATGCCCCGCGCACGATGAGCTGGCTGCCGATCCTCGCCGGTGCTGTAGGGATGAGAGAGCGTCGGTCGGCCGACTATCCACGGCTCGGGGGCGGGCTCGCTGCAGTATCCAGCGATGATGTTGCCCCCCGGCGGTGGCGGCGACAGCACAGCCAGTTATCGCTCGGCCCCCGCTCGGTGCTGCACCGACCTGATTCCGACCAGAGAGCGGTCGGTGGCGCGGCGTGTACTGGGAGCACCGATGAACCCATCGACCGGATCCTGCGGCGACCTTTGGGCGTCGGTAAGTCAACGGTCCACGTTGGTCGCGCGCGACGCTTCCGAGCGATCTCGTCTACATGTACGTGATCGCCCTTCAACATGTATATACAACGTGAAGTCTATTCAGTCTATTATGCACTATAAAAACACATCTGCATATGTATCATATCTATGCGGCAGCTCAGCTCTTGGCCTGCAGCATCTCGAACCACTGGCGCAGCGAGTCCGAGAGGATCTCCGGCAGCATGGCCGACGTCGGCAGCAGCACGTAGTACGGGAACGGGTAGTTCTCCAGGTACGGCACCATGCGCACCTTGCCCTTCTCGAACGTGACGCTCTGCGTGTCCAGGATGGACGTCTGCTGCGGGTTCTCGCTCTCGGCCGCGCCCTGATCCACGATGAGCAGCACGATGAGCTGCTGGCGCTCGAGCGCCGTCTCGATCAGCTTGCGGATGCGCACGCGCCCGTCCGAGTCGAAGCGGCCATCCGAGATGAGGAACACGATCTGCGTGAACTCAACGGTGCTGCTCGACGCGGCGGACGACTGCTTGGCCGTCTCCAGCAGCTGCAGGATCGTGTCCAGAGTCTGCACCATATTGGTCTTCTTCTGCTGGAAGCCGAAGCGCCCGATGAGGCGGCTGCCCGCGTCGTCCGTGAACGGCGTGTCGAACGTGTGCAACAGCTCCAGCTCCTGGCCGAACTTCACCACCGAGAGCTCGCCGATCTCGAGCTGCGTCATACCCTTGCACAGCGTGGCCAGGGCTTCCAGCGCCAGTCGGCCAGCGTGGTTGTCTGCCATCGACTCGGAGTCGTCGATCGCCAGCATCACCTGGTACTGCCGCTTCGACGGACGCGTACGACGCAGCCAAATCTTGTCCTTGCGGAACTGACTGGCGATGTACGGGATCACCTTGCGCATGTTGATGCGCTTGCCCGTGCGGAAGTCGCCCTCCAGCTTGGCGCGCAGCATAGGCTCCAGCACCAATCGGAGCTGCTCACACAGACGCTGGGAGGCCCCAGCAGTCAGTGCCGTGTACTTGGCCCACAGGTCAGCACCACGCTCCTGCTCCTCTTGAGACGACCAATTCGCAATGAATGAGTCCAACTCGTCACGCAAGGCAGCGACCTCATCGGGAGTCAGGAGCTTCACCGCTCTAGCCTCCGCGTCGTCGCCTTCATCCTGATCTTGCATACTGTTGGTCAACTCCAAGTCGCGCAACCTTGCCGGAAGCGCGTGCTCCGCCTCCTCATCAAGAAGTTCGTGCTCGCCGCCTTCAGCAGCGTTCTCGGGCTTCATTTCCTGGTCGGCAGGCTTCTGCTCTTCCTTCTGCGCGTCGTCCTCAGCCGTCTCTGACTCAGGCTTAGGCTCTTGCTTCACAGGCTTGGGCGTGTCCTTCTGCTCCTGCTCATCCGTGGACTTCTCCTTCGTCTCTTTCTCCTCTTCGTCCACCTCCATGGCAGTAGCTCCGTTTCCAGGGTTTGTTTCTTCCTCGTCCTTCTTTTCCACATCGTTGTCCTCCTCTTCTTCAGTCCGAGGCTGATTCATAACCTGGTTTTCATCAGCGGCGGCCAGCGCATGCTCGACGTCCTCCATCTCCTCGTCATCGTCCACGAACTCCGCCGTCGTCATCTCCGCGGCCTTCTCCTGCTTCTCGGAATTTTTGCTGTCCTGCTCCTTCTCTTCCTCGGTGCGGTCCACCATCTCCACACGCTTCTTCCAGTGCTCTTGGGCCTCCTGCGCATTCCGGTACGGGTTTGGCTCGCGACGATCGCGTCGTTTTTCGCGAGGTTGCTCCTGCTCCGGGTTGCTCTCAACTTGTGACTGCGGCTTCCACTCCTGCTTCGCATCCTGGTCGTTACTGCTGCTCTGCTTTTGAGCCCGGCTGCTACTGCTGTCGTCGTTGCTCTGCTCCTGGTCCTGAGCATCGGCATCCTCCATTTCCTGGTCCTCTGCCTCCTGCTCTTCAGCTTCCAGCTCATCCTGGCCATCCTTTGACTGAGTACCGGCCACCGTCGAAGCTGCCTGCTCTTCCTCTACGCTCTCGGGCGCCTCGGGCTGCTCCGCATCCTCCTCGTCCTTCTCTTCGGCCTGCTCAGGCTCGTCCTCCAGACCGCCACCACCAAGCTGAACAGCATTGTCCAGTTGCTCATCTTCCTTCTCCTCGTCAGCGTCCTCGTCCTCTTCGGCGCCGGCAGTTTCGTCTCCTTCAGCGTCCTCAGCTGTCTCGTCGTCCGGGTCTTCAAGCTTGTCCATGTTTTCATCATCCGGGTTATCCCCTTCAGCGTCGCCATCGTCGTCACCGTCATCCCCGTCGTTGTCGAGCTGCATATCTTCAGGAAGTTCGTCACCGTGCTCCTCCTCGGCTTCGTCTTCGCCGTGGCCCTCTTCTCGCTCGGTGGGGTCAACGTCATGGTGATCTTCGTACTTGTCCTCGAAGTCGTCGTTGACCTCTTCCATCTTCTCGTCGTCCCCATCTTCAGCGTCTTCACCGTCATCATCGCCGCCCTCATTGTCATCGGCACCCTTGTCGTCCGACTGATCCAGCTGCGGCTTCTGCTTGTCATCCTCCTTCTTGTTCGAGTCATTCTTCTCTTCCTCATCATCGTCCTTGCCGCGAACTTCATCCTCCAGCGCCTCGCCTTCAACCTTCGAGTCTTCCTCAAACTTTTCCTTGTCTTTGTCGATGTTTTCTTCGTCGTCATCCGAGTCCTCACCCCACATCTTCTCGTCCACGACATTCTCATCGTCCTGATCGAACTCGCCCATTTCGCGATCCAGCTCCTCCTCGTCATCCTCATACTCGTCCTGATCGTCCTTCTCATCATCCGGCACGTCCTGCATAGTTCCCTCAAAATCGTTCTGCATTTCCAGTCCCGTGTCTTCGGGTTTCTGGTCAGCCGGTGGCTCGGGTTCCTCTTGTTGATCTCCCTGAAGACCAAGAAGTTGCTCCTCGTCCTCAATCTCATTGCTTACATCCTTCATTCCCTCGCCTTCGCCCATGCCAGTGCCCTCAACGTCGTCCTGGAATTGCATCTTGCCCGCACCTCCATCGCCTTCTTCGTCATTCTTCTCCTCGTCCGTGCGACAGAAGCCGTGCTGGAACAAGTTTCTGAAGATGCGAACCAGCACAAAGTCCAGCTTCATGACGCTCTTGTGCGCCACAAGGAAGTCAACAAGTAGCTGCCGGCTGATGCCGCGCACATCGAGCAGACTTGATTCGAAGTGCTCCAAAAGCGACAAAGACTTCAAGAAAGCGTCTCGCCATTGCTTAGATTGCGTACTGGCGAGCTGGGCATACTGGTACTGCAGCAGTTCCAGTAGTTCGCTTAGTTGTGAAGCGACGTGGTTCACGCGCGAGTCCTTCACCATCGTCGAAAGTGTAGCAAGCTGGTCACGAAGTGACTGCTCCTCTTCCTCCTCCTCCGTCGAAGTAGCTGCTTCTTGAGCTTCCTTTGAGATTTTCGTCAGATCCTGGATCGAAACCAGCACGGTCTCAACAAGCTTGTCATAGCACTCGGTAAACGTAGCCAGAACCTGCGCACTCTCTTGCTCAAACTTCTTTTCATCGGAGGATGACAGCGAGCTGTCACTGGCGTTAACCATCATATGTGCGAACTTGGTGTCGTCACGAATGATGCCAGCATATTCGACTAGGAAGGCTTCGAAACAACTCGGGGCTGTCACCATACCAAACGCCGAGGACGTGTTAGACAGAAGAGCTTGGATTTCACCAAACCGAGCAGCGTTCGACTTGAGCACATCAACCGCCACAGGCAGTTTTTCTGCAGGGCTTTCTGATGATCTTGCCACAACCGGAGATACACCATACACACGCTTGGAAGGTCGTGCGAAGGACACAATAGCAGCGTCGCCACCTGCATCTTCGCTAGCGTTCACAGCGCGGTGGGGAATCGCCGGCACACCAAGCGACTTTACCAACCCAGCACTATCGGTGAACGAGTTTTGGATGACATCACAACGCTCAAAAATCTGCTGGAAAAGCTGACGGACGTCCAAAACCACCGACGCGCTCTCTGACGATTGCTGCAAAATTTGCAGCACAGAAATCTCGAGCTCACGGAGAGAGTGCCGCAGTGAAACGACGGATGATTGCTGGAATGCTTGCCACTTGCTCGCCGTCTGGGGATTAATCACAGCTTCATCGTCACTGCTACACGAAAGGTAGTTTGTCTTAAACTGCTTCAGCAATTTGAGCGTCGCCAGTCCATCAACAAGCTTTTCATGACTCAATGACGTAGCGTGGAGGATCTGCCGTTGTTGGAGCATCGTGAATAGCATGTTTTCTGCGTACCCACTCATACGCTCGGTTTCGCTTGAAGACAGGTCATGAGAGAAACTCGTTACCGCGCTGTACCGCAACGAAGACAACTGGCCGAGGAACCGGTAGTAGTAGCCGTCAGCACGCTGCCACAACCACATCGGCGAGTTCTTCGTCACGATTTCTTCCACCGGTTGAGACTGATGAGCGCCTCCAGATTGTTTGCCCTTCTTCTTACCCCGTTTCTTTTTACCCTTCAAACCTCTGGCACCAGTTGAAGCATTCAAACTGTCGGAATCAACAGCAGCCTCCAGCTCATCCACGTGAATACAGTTCTCCACATCTGGCACATCCAACTCGAATAGTTGCTGAATTTGTTGTTGTTCAACAGGTAGTTGCAGTCGGTGGAATGCCATGCCCTGGGTTTTGAGTTCGCCAAGCAGATCGATCAGTGCCTTTTTCTTGGCACCCTTCGGGAGCCCCGTTCCCTTCTGCAACTTAGCCATCCGGTAAAAGATCGTTTCGCAAAGATCCTCACATAGCTCTCGAACTTGCTGGCGGCGCTCGATCTGCTCGCGAGACAGAATATGCTTCTGAGTGTACTTCGCGATACGCTTCGACAGTGTTGAAAGCTTCGCCGCGTACGACGAGAGTTGAAGCATGGCTTCATCGTCGTTGGCCTCGATTAAAGGCGCGCTAGTATGAATCAGACGCAAGGTAGCCGGTCTTTCAGCCTCCTGTGATTCCTCCTCCGTCACGACCTTTGCCTTCTTGCTGTCACTCTCAGCAACGTCTCCCTCGGCAGAACCAGTGTTTGCATCTGCATCTTCGGTGTGTTCAACGTCCTTCGGCACAACAACACCATCGTCGAGGCCCGCTAGTTCCGCCTTTGTCGATTGAATCCCGACGAATCCGCCCTCCTTCGTGATTCCACTATCAGTCGACGCGTCAATCACCGTTTGCATCGATACAGTCAATACCGCATCGTAGTCACGGACAAACTTCATCAGCTTGCGGTGCGATTTCTCGGCCGATTCCGCAAGCGAATAGTACGTTTGTTCATCCCAGCGGCAAATTTTCACGAATTCAACAAGCTTGCGCTGGATCGGCGCCTTCATGCCGCTCCACTGGCGCTCCAAGTATCCCAGGTGCTGTCCATAATACCGATACAAATGATACAGCATGTTGGCGAGAGCATACTTCGAAGACTTCGAAGCAAAGCCATTCGATGATCCGTGGCGCTCTGAATGACTCCACAGCTCCATGAATAACTGGGAGCAGAACGAGTAAACCACGAGCAAGCGAGTCTCATATTGGCCGATGGGGCAAGAACGAATGTAAGCGTCCAGTGTCTCAAACAGCCTGCTCATAAACTCGCGCTGCTTCTCGGCGCTTTCTCTAGCTGCATCGCTAAGGGCCTGAACACCCGCCCTGTTCTCGCTCAGCGGCGTGAAAAGCCACTTGGACAGGTGACTCAAATGAAGCCACTGCAAGTTCTGCGGGTTCGCATGGTTCACGTTACCATCATCACTCATGCTAGCATCAGATTCAAATTGCGCTGTCAGCAGTGAGTACATGTTAATCCACGTCTTCTGCGCCGCAAAACGGTGTTGTTTTTCCTTCACATACAGCAGGTGCGGCCAAGAGTAGAGCTCGAGTTTTCGCCACCGAGTCACCAAGGCTGAGAGAGCGCCAAGTTCGTCACTGATTGAGTAAGCCTTCGCCGCATACATCTCCCACTCCTGAGCCTTGCGGAGCAGCAGCTCCACACCCGTAAGGGTCCGGACAAGAGGCGAGCTGATTTCGAAGTTGCGGATGCGGTCAGCGATAAGAACAATTTGCTGCAGGATCGCATGGTCGGGCCACTGAGCCAAGAGTGATTGGACCTTCACCATAAGACGCTGCAGAGGCTCCGCAACCAGCACAACTTCCTTAACCAAGGGGTCACGGTGGAAGTCGATGCCGTGGATGTAGTCACTGTTCAAAGATTGGAACGATGGCACAGCTCCCTTTTTGGCGCCCACACTGCTGCCAAGGCGGGCTTGAACCAAAGAGGCCGCAAGAACTCCAGACGACGCTACAGCACTTTCAATAGAGGTAGACGCCGTAGCGTTCAATGACTTGCGCAACTTGACGGCAAGAGAAAACGCTCTAGCGAATGTGCTCACGATCTCCTTCTTGGAAATCGCAATCTTCGAGTTTGACGTTTCGGCGTACAGCTTAACGTGAGTTTCACACAAGCGCTGCATGATCTTGTCTGTGATCAGCACGTCCATGTCAGCCGCAGATGGAAGAGCATCAGCATTGGTGTTCGCAGCAGCAGCTTGCTCGGGACTCAAAAATGCCTGGAAATCACGGCCGCTGTAGTCTGGGAATTGCTCGCGATACTCCTTCTCTAGCAGCTCCTCCTCTGTTTCCAGATCGAGTTGACGAACCTTGTACTTGAAAAGCTCTTCCTCTTCCTTTCGCTTCTGTTCCTCGCGTTCCTTCTGCTCTTGCCACTTCGTCAAAAACAAATCAAACAAGGTTTTGCTGCTATTAAGTGCAGTGTCCACTGCCAGAGAGTCCACATTCCGATTCACACGCGAAATCGTCACAGTTTCGCGGAAGAGAAACTCCATTTTGGCTAGCGCCACGTCCAGCAATGCCACCTCGACCTTGCGCTTATTCGCTACACCACCTCCAAACATGATAGAGGTGGCCGAAGTACCAACAGTTTGCAGCATCAACTGAATTGCTCGCCATGATTGATCCACGGTGTTCACGTTCAAAGCAGTCGGGAACTGCACAAGCGCGAGAGCCAAGGTTTCCTTTTGTTGTTCCTTCAGCGAAGCCTCCTTCAGCTGTTGGTAGAGCGACCAAGTGACTAGTGCAACTCCCTCCTTCACACAGTAAATTGCCGCGGCGACAGGCTCTAGAATATCCCTGAAGCTTTCGCCAAACTTCTTGGACAGTTGAGCGAGGAAGCTTTCCGACGTCTGTTGGAACATTTCCAGTTCACGCAGAAGCTCGCGCTTCCGCTGCTGTGACAACTTCGCTGATCGAACCGTCGACAGCAAAGCCGCCAGTTTCTCTGCCGGCATCACCGTAGCATTAAAGCGCAATAGATCGCGGAAGAGTTCTCCGAAATCAGAGGTAGCGACAGGCTTCATTTCCAGCTCACTCGTCTCAATTGCGTCGCCGTCCCTGCGAATTGTGTTTGGTCGATAACGCTGGATAGCAAAAGCGGATACTTCCGTCACTTGCCCGCTCAACTCGCGCAATGAACGACTGGCACTCTCCACAGCCTCAGGTGATGACACAGGCAAAGGATTGAGCCGGTTAATCGACAAGCATGCTGCATCCTGCATGGTCAACATCGCCAAGCGGTTCAGCAAATTCTCCTTTTTCACCAGCGGCTTCGTCACAGGGTCCACCGGTGAAGAAGGAAGAAGCAGTGCAAAGCGCCACAGTCCAAGTGTCACCATACTCTCGCCGATAGCTTTTGTGATGATACTTTTGTCATTTTGCACGCGCTGCTGTTCCATCGCCACGGACGTCATCAATGGCGCAACAAGCGGCTCCACAAGCGACGAGAACGTGCTGTCGGTAGAACTTTGCAAAGCCTTCAACAATGCTGCTTGGTGCTTAGCACCGAAACTAAGCGGGCTGTCAGTAAACTGGTAAAGTAGGGCTTGAATCTCCTCCCACTGCGTAGGCGCTGATTTGAAGGTCGACTCAAATGCAAGTACAGTCGCTACGAACAATTCTCGAACAAAGGAGAAACTTGAGCTTGGCATCAACTCTCCTGCTTGCGCCTGTTCCGTGGCGAAGTGGCTCTTGATTTTTTCCAATCGTGCAGCACGCATCTGCGCCTCGCTTGTGGGACACATCGATTCCTCCAAGTCCACCTCAGCAATACTCTTCAGCACGACTGCACTCTGGACAGCCTGAAACAGCCGTGGGTAACCAGCGATTACTTGAGCGTGGTCACCAACATCAGTACTCACAGCTGGAAGCCGTTTGTTCGCCTTACGAAGCTTCTTTCGCGTATCAAATACCTCCAGGGAAATCAGATCAACCTGATTGAAGCTATTGCAACGCAAGAACTGGTGGAATCCAAACAGCACGCCATTCAGGTGAGACTGAACCACCGAAGCAAACTTATCCAGCTCTTCAGCAGGGTCAGTCTGTTCCTCGCCCGAAACATCCAAAGAGATGAACTTGTGACCGCACCACACAACGTCCTGATACGAGTAGAAGCAAGCAGGGTCACGAAGGCCCAGACGCAAAAGCTCCTCAATGATTCCTTCAAGCAACGCCAGCACCTGTGAAATGTCCTTAGCAAGCGTCATCTGTCTGTCTTGAGACAAATCGCTCTTGTACAGGCGATACTTATTCAGAACGTGCACCAGCTCCGTAATTGCCTGTAGCTCCTGGCGCGCCAGAGCGTGCTCCAACAATGGGCTCAACTGGAACGTCACCATGCGTTCCATCAAGAGCGCACTCTCCTTCATATCAAAAAGCAAAATTGGTGCATCCTTGCCAATGCGGCTATCTTCTTCGCTCAGCAGATCCACATGGCTGTCAGCATTGTCTTCGATCTCACTTAAATAGAGTGTCTTCTTTGAGATAAGCGCCGTAATCTCGGATTGCTTTTCGCGCAGCTTCTTCAACAAAACACCCGGTAGCTTAAACATCTCTTCCGCCATCAGCGCTTGCGGTTGACGTTTCCCACGCTCGCCTCCGCTTTTTCCGCGTGTTTGCTCCTGCGCCAAGTAGGAGAATGCACAAAGCGCATGCAAAACTTCTTTGCGGGCGTCAACGTCCACATAAAATAGCGAAGATACATCCAGCTTACCGCTTTTCATCGCCGCCTCCATAGAGGCAACACCTCCAAACAACAATGCCAAAACATCCACCCTACCGTCGATAGATCCTTCAGATGCACTCACAGACACCAATGAAAAAGAGGTCGAATTGACTTGCATGAACGTTTTGGACAGTCGGTTCAAAAGATACTCAGCCTTCCAGAGATCAGCATTGCTAGGGAGCAAAGAGTGGCCACCCTTTTTCCAAAGCACATTCTTCCTCGATCCACAACCAATAAGCTTTTCAATCGTCTCCTGCATTCGCTGGGACATATCCAGCAGGTGGCTCCAAGCCGACCTCCACGGCGCAGTGGACGCCGATTGCTCGTCAATCAGCTTCGCAAGCCGCAAAAGCGACTTCTTCAACCACTGCCAGTGAATGAGAAAGTGGGTCCATTCAAACGTCTGCACACGCAACTGGATAGAAAACTCAAAGCGGTCTCGGAGGACAGATTGGATACCCTCAAAAAACACCGTATCCATCGCTAATTTCGAGAAGTCTTGGGTGAAAGCGTTCAGGAACGCATTAAACGTCGACAGAAGTGGGTGAACCAAGAAAATCATTTCGTTTTCCACGTTGGAACGGTCAGCATGGTACTTGTGAACAGCATAAGACTGCTGCAGTACTGATAGCTTGTTTACATTGACTTCATGGCGATTCGTCTCGCCCTTTTTCGCTTTGCGCTTGTTGGTCTTCGATGACGCGGCTGCAAACAGTGTATCGACCTGCTGGTACTGCTCTTGCTCGCAGAATCTTAACCACTCCACACCGTCAAGCAGTTCAAGCTGTCGCTGACTGACCAGCATGGATTCCCACACGCTCTCGAGTTCGGATTTCGCAGCAGGGCAACTTGCGGCACGCTCAGCAACAAGTGACTGCAAGCGCAAGAAACCAGCGTGGTTGGCAGCAAAATACACAGGTACAGGGGGCAAATCAGCCGATGTACCCAACAAGGCAGTCAGATGTCGAGCCACTTCCTCGATCTTCTGGCTAATACCAGCGTACAGCTCAGATTTTGTCATCGACTGAAGGAAGCGAGCCAGCATCTCGATTGAACGTAGCGTGTCAGTGTTGCCGTTCGCTCCGCGAGCAATCTTCTCCAAAGCGAAAAGAAGGCGATCCACTGTCAACGAGCCGTTGATACTGCATATACTCGACACCTTTACGATCTTACGTAGTGCGAAAGGGGATAACGTCACTGCCAGTGTGTTTTCGTTGTCCTCATCCTCGTGGCCAAAGAACGATTTTGACGACAAGTGTTTCCGTGCTTCTTCAAGAGCTCTCTGGGAATACACCGTCTTTCCTCGCTGACACCGTGAAGTAACACACTTTAACCATGCATCGACGTTGGAGTCTCCATCAGTTTCTGCGGTGTCTTTTCCCATAGCAACACCGATCTCTGGGGTCAGCCACATCAACTGCAAGTCAAAAGCATTTTCGTCTTCAGGCTTCTGTGACGATAAAACAAGATGTTCAAGGTACGCAACATCTCGCTGCAGTGCAAAGCTTTCGCTCTGCTGACACAGCACAAACGTTGAAGAACAAGCAACCATTGGAAGCACACGCTGCCTCTGAGAGTTTTCTTGTGAAGCTTGGAAAGCGCGCATGAACAACTCCAGAACGTCTTGACTTAGACCAAGCTGTGCCAACAACCCGTCGCCATACACACGTTGGAAGGACTCAGCGATGGCATTAAGAGGCTGTACTCCACGCGAAAGCTCTGCTGAAGCCAGCAAAGACCAGTTCTCCAGGTGTCGACGATTGATACGGCCGTATTTCGCGCTGATCGTAAACTCTCCAAGTTTTGTTACCACACGTTCATGGGCAGCTTGGAAGGCTTGAGATAGAGCAAAGCCTGGAATTCCACATGCCAGCGGGATCTTTATGAGGTCAAGGCGTGGCGAGTCTTCATCTGCAAGCGCGATTTCAACGCAGCGGTTCCTCATGGCACGAGAAACCTCGCCGTACTGCGCATCCATCGCCAAAAACATCCGGAAGTTCTTGTGCGGCTTAATCACACGAAGTTTGCCGTTAATGATACCGCACTCGTTGATTAGCATTTCACCGCCGGTTTCCATGAGTGAGTTCAGTCGATCCAAAACAGACGAACTGCAAAAGTTAACGTTGTCGAGCAGCACCCATTCGCCCTTCTCCATTGCTTGGATCAACGTGCCGTCTACCCACTCAAAGCAGCTCGCAATCGATTTAGACTTGCTGAGCTGCACCACGCTGTCAATATCGTTCAGCATAGCAGCAAGTTCCCCTACAACCTCCTTGCTGTCGGCTTCCGTTTTCTGGAGCATGCTCACGATGTCTTTCATCAAATCAACAACCACTTCGTCCAGTTGACCCTTTGGCAGCTTTTTCGCTTTGTGGGTCTTCCCACGGCTCCGTGGGGAAGCATTCTCGCTGTAATACTTCTCACGCATGTTAAGTGCCCACCACGTGCTGCTGATTCGGTTGGCCTTTTTCAGAAACGCTGTTTTCTGTTTCTGTGAAATTCCAGTCGAAGCTGAAGACAGCATCAGTTGCTGCAACGAATTCTCGTACACAGCTTGGATCTTCCGCTTGATATCACGCAGCTTGCGCCCAACATCCACCTGTTCAAAGCAGCCAAGCAGCTCCGTGGCATCCGTGCCTGCACTCATTCCGAGTTCATGCAAAGTATTACCGCTCAGCGCAGCCAACAAACGGACCGAAGACGTCTTCCCGCTAGCTGGCGATCCAACAAGAAGTGCAGGCCACGACATGTTCACACAATGCGCCAGTGCCTCCATGGGTTTCAGAAGGAAGTTAAACAGCGGAGGGGAAACGCGACCACTCGGCATGTTCTCTTGTCTCTTTAGCAGTGCATTGCCAATCTCCACAAAACCGGCCGACATGCGAAGCGAGACAGCGCAGAGATCCATTGGCTTTACACCGAAGAACTCTTCAAAACGCCGAGAGATTAATTCGCGATCCCGGGCAGAGCGCATTCGTTCCACATAGATAAAGTTCACATAGTAGCTCAAGGCTTGCAGTTGGTGTTCGGCACTGTCTAGCTGTGCATGCTGCTTGAGCAGGTCACAGAAGCGGAACACATCGCGCAAATTGAACTCCCACGGCGCACCGAGGCGACCGTATCGGCAATTCACCATTGTGTCTTCATGCACGGCTCGATTGAAACCGATCATCCGCTCGAGTAGTGTCTGACCCACCAAAGCCGAGTCACTCATGCTCGCTTCCGTGGCAGCGCAGTGAAGCCCGGGATACATTGAGCTCGCAATGTGGATAAGATCTTGTTCGTGGAGTGTCTCGACAAAGACTCGGGTAAATCGGTTCAAAAATGACTTTGGCAGTCCCTTACGGCCACCACCTTGACGAAGCGGGTTTTGAGCAGCAAACACACGGAATGTTGGCGGACACTCAAACTCTCGGTCGAGTTCCGGAATGTACACGCTTCCTCTGTGATCCAGACACGAGTTCAATCCTTCCAAAACAGACTGTGACGCGAGATTGAGCTCATCAAGTAGCACCCAGTCTCCCGCTTTCAGTGCACGCAAAAACACACCATCACACCACTCAAACATGCCACTGGAGCCTTTTCCTTGGTTGCCATCCGCATCATCACCAGGCGCCGATGCAGCAGGTAAATCTGAACCAAAGAGGTCCGAGATGTCGGTTTGTTCAGACAAATTAATTCGCACAAGCCGATGGCCTGATGCAGCCGCCAATGCACTGATCAAACTGGTTTTGCCCACACCCGGGGAGCCTTCCAGAATGATGGGGCGACTAACCTGCATTGCACGCAGGACGCGATACAGATTTGACATCGTTGTTGGTGCTTTCAGTGAGAATGCGGGTTTTCTCAGCTCAGGGTCAGGTCCGCGTGGGATAAGGAAGGGAGAAATACCGAAGCTCCCCTCTGTAGCCTTTTCCGAGGAAAACGAGTTCAACTGGTCGATGTTGTTGTCCACAGATAGCGACGTAACATTCAAGGAGTCAATCACCTTTTGCTTCACGAAATGGTCATCATCGGGCACGAGCGCCAGCAAATAGTGGTAGGCCTCCTCTCTAGCCTTCAATGCCGTATGCAATGCCTTATCAGAGCCAAGACCAAGACCGTCCAGAATCGACAGTGCTGCGCCCTGGACAAATGCCGTCCAAGCAGTTACCGTCAGTGACGAATCATCATTCTGTTTCTTCACGACAGACGTGATGAAGTTAATCCAACTGAGAATGTCACGTAACGTCACGGCTCCGCATCCACCGTTTGCCTCGTTAAAGGTTTTCACAAAGCTTAGGATGGGATCGCACAAAGTAGACAAGTTCGCCGATACAGCTGCTGGCAGAGCGCGAGACGGAGCCACGGTTCCCCGGGGTCCAACCAACCGATCACGAATAATCGTAGCAATATCATCCAAGTCGGAGATCGCCGGCACCCAGATTTCAGTGAATCGGTTCCGCAATGCAGGAGATAACTCACGCTTACCGAAGTCTCCTCCAGGATTCATTGTTGCCATCACGCGCCACTTGGAGTGAGCTACAATCTCTTCCACTTGGTCCCCACCCTTTTCGGCGAGTAGCAGTGTGCGCGACGGCTCCAAAACACTATTCAGACGTTCCAGCACGGCATCTTCTGCAAGGTTAACTTCATCGATCAAAATCAGGTCGCCATTCTTCATGGACTCAACCAGAGGACCATCTGCCCACTCAAAGATGGACTGGAACTTCCGCTTCAGCACATCAATCCGCCCAACAAGCTCCTTCTGTTGTACCAATTCGCTATCCACAACGCTAGATCTGGCTCTCTCGTATTTGGTCAGCATCGCGGCTACACCCTCAGATTTAATTTCAGCTCGGTACTGCTCAACTTCTTGTTCATCGATGCATCCGTCAACCATAGCAAGAAAATCAACAAGCGCCTCTTCCAACTCGTGCGCAGTTTTCTCCTTTCCTCGCACAGGTCGTAAGCAACCCAGAAAATCCGACGTTTCGGTGTGCTGGTGACAATTCAGAATATGAAGCGGCTGAGAGAAAAGAAGCGAGTACAACTGACAAACAGTAGTTTTACCGCAACCAGTTTCTCCAACGAGCAAAACAGGTTCCTCATTCTGCAAACAGCGACCGACCAGCGCGAATAGCCTCCGAAGTGACTTGGTCACACTGATCTTCTCGAGACCTGCTGCATTACCAGCGGATTTTGCCTCACCACTGGATGCTTTACCAGTACCAGCGTCCTCAATTGCTTGCTCCACCATCGCTTGGACACGCTCGAACTGCTCCTTTGTACCCCAAACAGTCTCCTGCTCAATCTCACCGTTCTCGTTCAGAAGATTTGATTCGCGAGGTTTGCCACTGTAGTAGAGGGCGTCGAGATCAATTTTCACGTTGCATTTCTTTTCCAAAACTTGTTTGACCACTTGCTTCTCTTCATCCTTCCGCAGTCGCTCGGCCAGCAAGCAGTATCCTTCTTCAGCTAAGGCTTGTTTAGTTGCTGGTCGACGTTCTGCCCATCGAAGCAAGTCACGAGTAGTAATGAAGCCTGACTTGCCAGCGAAAACGGATGATTGCTGTCGAACAAGCTGCAACTGGCGCATGATATCAATCAAAATTCCACAGTAAGACGGAGGTAGCGAGCTACGCTCCTGCAAAATAGTTTGAAGCTCACTAGATGCAACTTCGTCCACTTGAATCTCCAAAAATCGATTACGGAACGCACGGGACAAAACCTTACGTCCACCATACAGACCCGGAGGGTTTTGAGTCGCGAACAACATGAACTTCGGGTGAGGTTTCACAGTTTCTTGTGTTTCTGGCAAAAACAGTTCGCGATTATCATCCAGAAGTCGATTAAGAGCCTCGAGAACCTCTGAAGGAGCCAAATTCAACTCATCCAGAATGATCCACCAACCCTTTCGCACAGCCTCGACCAAAACACCCTCCTTAAACGCAAGCTTGCCGTTAGAGTCCGACACGTAGCTTCCCATATACTCCTGAATGTCTGTGTGCTCGTGATTATTGATACGCACACACTTTTGTCCGATGCGTGCAGCCAGATACCCAATCAAAGACGTTTTGCCGGCCGATGTAGGACCCTGCAGCAGCACAGGGTATTTGCCGATCAATGCTGCTCGCGAAACGTGACGCAAATTTTCTTCCACAGACTTTGTAAGCACAAACTTCCTTCGAGAAGTCACCGGGTCCGGCAACGAGTCGTCTCTGGGCGGCTGAAAATCACCCTTTCGGACCCAGTAAGAACTCACCAAGACAAAGTCGCTAGTCTTCTTGGAACCACCAGGGCATGGGGGAGAGCGCGTCAACTCTTTCGCTTTAATCGTTTTCGCGAATGTATTCTTGATAAGTTTTTCAAGATACTGACGCGATTCCATTTCAAGCTGCGTGCAGAAGCTTGAGCAGAACCCTTCAAACATTGCTCGAGATGTGCCGTAGCCTCGCTGAATCAAAATGCGCGTGATATGCAAAGCCTGGCTTAGTGTACGGAGGGAGTAGCGAGGCTTGTGGCGCGCACCATCGCTTAACCGTAGTTCTGCTTGCTTTCTAGCCTCCAGATAAAACTCCACCGTTTCTGGCACGAGAGCACCTGTAATTTCCTTGAACTGGTGGTGAACGACCATCTGCAAGTCAGCAGGATTGACGCATTCGTCGACATAAATCTCCGTAAATCGATTGCGGAGGGAAGGAGGCAAATCCTTTTTACCGACGTCCGTTGAGGGATTCATAGCACCGAACAGTCGGAAATTCGGGTGCGGCCGGATGACTTCCACATCACCACGCTCTGTTAGCGAGAATGCGCTCGTTTCGTGCTCTAGAAGGGTGCTAATTCGCTCCAACGTATCAGATGAGGCAAGGTTGATTTCGTCAAGCAACACCCAATGTCCCTCACGCAACGCTTTCACTAAGACACCCTCCACAAATGAAAAAGCAAAGTGTGATTCAGCTTGTTCCTTCTGCCGTTCAAATCGCACCAGCTCTGCCTCAAAGGTGTCCCATCGGCCCACCAAAACGCTCGTAGAGGCGCCCGAGACAGCCATCTTGTTACTGCTAGCAGCCTCCACGCTTTCTTCATCTCGACCAGTGCTATTCTGAAGCTTGGAGGCAGCCATCTGGATCGCCTTGCGCATGCCTTTAACGAGCTTTTTCCAGTCCTTGTGCTCCAACGCAATTCGAACAACGTTAAGAAACCCAGCGTTACTCTTCTGCGAAAACGTAGCAGTGAACAGATCCACGAAATCCATGTACAACGGTCGCGCAAGAAGATGAATCTCCACAGGTTTGAATCCACCCACGAGATCGGAGCTGTCACTCTGGATATTCAAGTTCTGAACAACCAGGCGCTGTCCCATCGCTGCTGCCATGTGTTGGATAATCGTAGTTTTACCGCAACCAGTTTCGCCGATGAGCAACGCAGGCTCACAGGTTGCAACAATGGCAGCCATTTTCTCCAGAAGCCGTAGAACGTGGCCTGTCATCACAACAGAGCTGCTAGCGGGTTTGTCACCTTGCTCCAGCTGAGCCTGCTGCGACAAGGTGGGCAGATGCACCCGACCGAACTCCACTTCGTGAGTATTAAATGCAACGTGAGGTTTGTGCTGCTCCAGATAGTACTCGATTTTTTCCGCCTGTACTTCCCAAATAGCAGCCAGCGCACAAGCAGAATGCAAGCGTGTCTTCGCGTCTCGAATACCGGCACAAAACACATCTAGCGCTTCCACAACAATACGCATACGCTCGTCCTCAGTAATGTAATCGTGGCTGGACGATGCGTTTTCATGAGTAGCGCCAGCAGCGTAATAGCAAAAGCGGTAAATGCGCTTGCACCACTTCAGCAAATCGCGCAGGCAGAAGTCACGTCCGTAATTCCGACGAGTTTCCTTCCATAACTGCACAGGTCCACCGACCTCTTCGCTTGCGTTGCCAGAGACTGCGTTGTATGTCGTCATGATCTTGGATACAACCTGTCGAGGAATCTTCACGAACCGAGTCAGCATGATCTGCTCGATTTCGCTATCTGCGAGGGGTGTAACACCGACGCTTGTCCACACGGACTCCTGGAATCCCTTCGGCATCTGATGTCCGTGCGTAGTCGTACCAAAAATCTGGAAGTTCGGGTGTGCCACCAGCAGCTCGCCGCGACCAGGAAGTACCATTTCGCGAGTCTCGAGCAACGGCATCAGCGCTGCCAGGACCTCGAACGGTGCACGATCAATGTCCTCAATAACCACCCACCGGCCCGCAAGTACGGCAGTCGTGAGTGCGCCGGGCTGCCACGTAAACTCGCCGGGGACGTCTGTGCAGACGTACGATCCTAAGAGCGTCTTGCTATCAATCTGGTCGTCCAAGTGCAGCTCAACCATGTCGCCGTTGCCCGATAGCCGGGCAAGTTCACGAATCGTAGCTGTCTTTCCGCATCCCCCGGGCCCGGCCACCAAAATCGGGCGTTTGAGACCAAGAGCAATCGCAAGCGACTGCAGGTTCCGCTTGGTCGACGGGGTCGGTACGAGTGGCTCGGTGGCCACCGCAGCATCTGATGCGGGTTGACGCTGCTGGTGCAGTTTACTCGTCGGGATGACCACGCCAAAAATGTTCTGCAGCGAGTCGTGGAACGGCACAGGCTCCGGCTGCGTCTCGACAGCGTCGCTGTCGTCCTGCTCCTGATACACGCTCAGTTCGATGAGCTGCTGCTGCCGTGTGGCGTCCTCGCTGTGCAGCTCCAGCTCGATCTGCCGCACTGCCGGGCTGTCTCCGCTCACGGCGGCGTCCTCGCCGACGCCCAGTCCCTTGAGGAACTCGTTGCGCTGCGCGTTGTCCATTCTCAGCACCAAG
>JAHWLF010000200.1:0-18235 GCA_024679295.1 Phytophthora parvispora
CAGCGGCGACTCGTGCACGTGGTACGCAGGCGCGAGCTGCGAGCAGGCCCGGACCTGCTACGACTGCCTGAACGTCGGCGTCGTGGGCGACTCGGTACTCTTTAGCACTAGCCTAACCGGTTAGCACTATTCTAAACTTTAACACCAACGAAAAAAAAACTATTGTGTTGCATACTGCAGTGTGCAGTGGGCAACATCGGCCAGTGCGTAAGCACTTCGAAGCGAGACGAGGGAGAATCGTACTACCTGGCAGCCGACGCAGTCTACTGCGAGTCGTTGGACAAGACTTGCTCTTCCTGCCGTGCTCGGTGGCTGGAGGAGTTCGCCTCAACTGGAGAGGTCAAGTCGTCGGCCGTGTGTTCCGGGGAGGATGGCTGCATCTGTCTCGCTGTTTGTGAACGGGAGGCGAGGAACTCGCTGGTGATTCAGGCCGAGTGTCCGGCCTACGAGAGGGCCAAAGTGGGCAGCATCATGTTGATTATCGCCATGGGCTTTGCGTCATTCATCGTGTTTTCGATGCTCACCTACTGCCTTAAGAGGCTGCTGAAGTGCACTATGCCGTGTACGGGTTCTGACAACTTCACTTTGTTGGGGTTACGACAGTGCTAACCATTTGCGGCTCATGTTTTGCTTTTAGGGTTTGAATTGTATCCAATGGAGTCGTCTGTGGTGGGGGCTCGACGTCCGCCGAGGTCGCCTCGTGGTCCGCAGTTGGCGTTGTCGGGGTGGAAGTCCATGCGCGAGAAGCTGATTGAGACGGAGCACGATAACGGGGTGCCGGGGCCGGGACCAGCCGGGGTTATGCGGATTCAATTGTCGGCGACGGAGGGAACGTCGGTTATTGTCGAGGAGGGGGAGGGTTTTCGCCCCGCGTCACCGAGCGAGCAGTATCGCACTCGGCACCCGGAGGAGATTGCACCCGCTCTGGCCATGCTGCGTTAGCTGACGCGCGGTTCTCCATCAAAGCTAGTCGATGATGCAATTGTTTTTAGTGTTCGAGACGTGGCTTTACTGAATCTTATGAAAATTTGTACTGTTGGAGTGGATTTCTATCGCTTTGTGTTCCAACGCCAATCGTGATACGCCCTCTCTTGCTTAAAAAAGTAGTCACACAGTCTAGCGAGCATGATCCAGTTTCCCCAATGCTATGATAAAAAAGACAGTCATCGTAGTGCAGTCTACGCTACTCCGGTGGCGTATCAAACCCGTACGAAAGCATATCCAGGAGTTTACCGTATTGAGGCATTTGCCCAAGACTCACGATGGCGACATCCCAGAGTGTAACGTTGGCGCCAACAGCCGGGAGATCCGAGTCGCCCCCTCCTACTGTCCCCCCGGTGACTTGAAACCGAGGAACCAACCATGGTGGTGCCAGCAAGTTGCCGTACACTGTCGCTGGTCCCCGGAAACTCAAGACAACTGCCGCACTGTTGGAGTCGAAATCGATGGCCGGGTCTTGCTTTTCAACAATGAGGTCGTACGGAACGAGACAAGCTTCGATCCAGTCTCGAAGGTTTGTGAAGGGATCGTACATGCTTTTAGGCGTGGAGCTGCTTGGAACGTACGAATAAACAGTGGAATTCACATCCAGCCACATTTGCCATTCCGTGTTGGGGTAAGTACGGATGGAAATGACCACCGACGCCTTCGCGATACTCAGGTAGGTTGATACATGAAAACCCGCAAAAGGAGAATTCACATCATCATATTCCAAGTGGCACGCGCTAGTTACGTAGAAACATACAAGCTCAGTTGCGAGTGCATCCCAACCATCCCGAGACAGGAACCCTTCAGGTTGGATCTGCACGAACATGTTTAGCGCTGAGCTCATGTTCAGGGCGACACGGGCAGTACCATAGTCGTTATGTGGCTCTACACTGGTGCTCATCGAAGCGTGTTTCAAGTACGAAGCGAGTGACGATGCCAAACAATTGTCATTACCTTGACATGCTGTGATGACCTCACCGCAAGATCGACACGAATCATTGAGAAATATTGTCCTGGAAGCTGACGTTTTGCTTGGAGTTGGCGTTGTGCTAGACGTCACCTCGCTGTCAACCCCAGAGGATAGCATCTTCAGCAGCTTGCTATACTGTGGTTTCTGGTATGTGGAAGAGATTAGGAGACTGGGGACAGCTACGACGTTTGCCTCGGCGGGAAAAGATCCATTGGGACCTTCCATGGTTCCCCCGGTAGGAGAAATGTTAGGAACCATGGACGGATTCACCATTACGTACTGGAAGAAATCGCTGTTGTAGCTACCGAAGAATCGAACACTGAGCGTAGCTCTGTCGGACTCGGTATCGACCACTGGATCATCCACTTGCACGCTAAGATCTAATGACTCCTCACTATTCAGTGCCTCAAACCAGGTCTCAAGTTGCTCGGCAGTGTCATCAATGATCCCCCAGCTGACATCAGGCTGGAATGAATACACAATTCCATTCACTGTCATCGTCCACTCGGTATCCACGTAAGTTCGTAATTGCACGTGGATTGACGAACGAACCAGGTCCAGGTTTGTAGGCATATGAAGCTCCGAATTTCCTACGAATACATCGGCGAACTCCATATCACACGTGCTGTATGCGAGGCAATAGAGCTCAGCAGATACCAAATCCCAGACTTCCGGCGTGTATGCGGTAGAATCGAGTAATTCCAGGATCGAATACAAGTCAGCGCTATAGGCAGCTCCACCGTAGTCATCATAAACGGTTGTGTGTAGACTCAGTGGCGCATCTTTCAGTAGAGGAATCAATGTGGTTGTGGAGAAGGAGGCACAATCTGCGTCGTTATGACACTGAGCCAGAGTTGAAGTACACTTGCAGCACGTATCACTCGCTTCGATCTCTTGGGCTGAAGCAGCCACCGTTGGGGATGGTGTGGAGGTTGTATCTGCTGCGACCCCAATACCGTACTGTAGTAGATCAAGCAGTTTACCGTACTGCGGGGCTTGATCGCTGGATCACAGCAATAATTCCCACAGAACGACAGTTGCTTGGGCCAATGGAGCAGTGTTTGTGCCTCCACCAGCAGTACCCCCAACGACCAAAAACGCTGGTAGCAATGACGGAGAAAGCAGAGTGTACCGGCCACTGGTATCATCGTAGCCACCGTAGATTTTCACATCAAAAGTGGCGAAATTAAGCATATCGTCCACTGTCGCCTCACCGGCGTGAACTTCCATGTCAAGCGAATCCTGGTCGTCCAGTGCTTCTATCCATTTTCGAAGTGCGGCAACAGAGTCTTGGATAGATGACGCCACATCTGAAGCGGGTGCATACGACAGAGTTACACCATTAACCGAAAAATTCCACGTCGTGTCAGCATAAGTGGACACGTGGAGTACGACAGGCACTTTGAAGCTCAGAAATGACGGCTGGTAGTAGCTGTTGGTCGAGGCTTCATCATATCCGATCTCACAGCCACTTGCAGAGAGGCAGTAGAGCTCGTTAGAGAGGGAATGCCACGCTTCTTGTGAGGTGAAAGCGTCAGGTGCAAAATCCTCAAATGCTTTAAGCTCTTGGCTCAAGTCAATTTCGAGTCGGGTTGAGTCGTTTGCATTTGCCGTGGGTGTCAGCAAAGATAACGCGGCACGAAGAAACGGGACGAGTAACGTTTTGGAGACTGCACCGCAAACGAAATCTCGCTGGCATCGCGAGAACGCATCCAAACAATCTGCACATACATCGGAAACCGAAATTGCACCCGGTCCAACCGCACACGTTAACGAAGAAGAGCCTGGATGTGTATCTCCATTCCCTGACGAAGACACAGAAGCAAAGCCTACCGATCCACCGGCATCGACCGACACTGAACCGGAGCCCTCACCAACGTCGTCTTCCGTTGAAGCAGACGACGACGAAGCTGTAAAACCCACCGATCCACCGGCATCGACCGACACTGAACCGGAGCCCTCACCAACGTCGCCTTCCGTTGAAGCAGACGACGACGAAGCTGTAGAGCCCACCGATCCACCGGCATCGACCGACACTGAACCGGAGCCCTCACCAACGTCGCCTTCCGTTGAAGCAGACGACGACGAAGCTGTAGAGCCCACCGATCCACCGGCATCGACCGACACTGAACCAGAGCCCTCACCAACGTCGCCTTCCGTCGAAGCCGACGACGACGAAGCTGTAGAGACCACCGATCCACCGGCATGGACGGACACTGAACCGGAGATGAAGCTGACGTCATCGGATCCCGATTTTGTCGAGTTGGCGTATGGGGTGGAAAACCATTTTATCCAGGGTGTGAATACCTCAAGAAGATCGGGAGTTGTTGCGCTGAAGTGAAAGTGGGCGAATGAGTCGAAGCTGTCTTGATATAATACGTCGTGAGCAGTTGGAATGCGGAAGTGCGGTAGTTTGGCGGCATAGTAGCCGCCGAGACGGACAGTGTAGAGTTGCAGACCGATAGCACTTTCCCAGGTACTTGTCATTTCTACTGTGACGCCAGATGCCGTAAAAGTTCCAAATACTACGTTCTCTAGATAGGATGTGAGCTCTGTTATCGGTACGCTTTGGTTGAGTTCTCCATTCAACCCTTGGACGACAATTTCATCACCTTCGCCCGCCCAGAACTTGCTGTGCGCAGGTTCTATTACCAATTGCGCAGCTTCGCCAGGTTTTAGAATATTGCAAGATTTTTGAATGCAGTACAAGCTGCTGCACATAAGCAGCGCTACAAGTTTTTGTCGGCCTGCAGGCGTCGGGATTCCTGGTAATACTACGTTCAGCATTGGCATTGTTGCATCATAAACGTATGGAGCAGTGTCTGCAATGGAGTGCATCAACTTCAGGACAAAACCTAGAGATTCACTGAGCGCAGCTTCACAATCCACATCGTCGCGACAAATGTGCAGTTGGGTTACACACGCATTGCATTCAAAGTGTTGTGTACCCCAATCCCATCCGGAGCTTCAAGTGTCGGTGATTCGGAGATATCTAATGTCAAGTCTCTGATGAACCCAAACGCCAGCAATTCCAACAGCTTACTGTATTGCGGAGTATGATTCACAGCCCATAACGAAAGCTCCCATGGCACCAAATCCACACGAGCTCGACTGCTATACGCCTTATCATATATTCTGCCGCCGGTTGTGTCAAATCGAGGAACCAGGTCAGAGATCGCTAAAGCGTTTCCCGATACGCTGCCGTCCAATGGGTAATCCAGAGTAACATTGAAGGCTGCAGACCATCTCGTAACTTTAATTTCGTTGCCACCAGTTACCGTAAGGTTGCCCCGACCTAGTGTTACTTGTGCTGTAATCCAGTCGCGGAATTCGACAGCGGCATCGTAGGGCGATAATTGCGCTCTTGGCGCATATTTCATTACGGATCCATTGATAGCCATGCTCCACTCCGTGTCATTGTATGTTGTCACCTGCAGCATAATGGCCGGCCTGTCAATACTTAAATAACTTGGCTCGTGAATTCTTTTACCAGGTACCAACATGTCTGAATATTCAAGATCGCAACGGCGGGCAAGGCAGGACAGCTCGGTTGCGATAGCACCCCAGCTTTCGAGCGAGTGCAGCTTAGCCGAAGCTTGGGCATACAAATCACCCCCGAAAGAGAACGCAAAGCGCGCATTACCTTGATTATCCGATAGAGTTACCATAGCGGGCTGCTCGCTAACGTTGCGAAGAAAAGGTACGAAAACCTCTCGCGAAAACTTCATGCACGCTTCATCACGTTGGCACTTAGAAGTGATGGTTTTGCAATTGCGGCACTGGTCCGTCGGTGAAATATAACCCGCGGAAGTGGTCGTCGTGTCGTCTGTGTTGTTATTGATATCGATGCCAAACTTCAGCAAGTCCAGGAACTTGTTGTACCGAGGCCTGCTACCCACAGACATAAGCGACAAACTCCACAATGCCTCGCTTATTCCTGCAGCTGGAAAACCCGTTAAATGATTCGTGCTTTCTTGTGACACTGAAAATGTGGGTAAGGCAGATATTGGTGCCATGACAAATCGATTAATTAGCTGATCAAACTGGCCATACAGGACGATAGTACCGACAGCAGTTCCAGTGCTTTCTATCATCCAATTATCCGATAGCTGCACATTGATTCCAGGTAAATGTTTGGTTACCGTCATTTTAATCCATTCCAGAAAATTATCAGCAGACTCGGCTGCACCCCTTGCGGAAACGGGTTCATACGCGAACGTGCTCTTGGATATATTCACAGTCCATTTCGTGTTAGAATATGTGCGCACAAAAAGCTTCACCAAAATATCAGTCAATCGCAGATAAGTTGGGTGGTGACCTCCAGAGGGTTTGACAACAACATTACTATACTCCAAGTCGCATTCAACCTCTGCAAGACAAAGCAGCACGGCTGCAAATGCATCCCAGGCTCCAAAATTGGTCGGCACAGAACATTGAATTGTTGGAGCAAGGTCGAATTCATATTGTAGCTGCCCCAATGAATTCCACGAGGGTTTCGCTTGCGTGGTGTCAGTAGCGCGCAACGATGGAACAAACACTTCTTGCAAATAGGAGGCACAGATGGAATCGTTGTGGCACCGATGTATCGCTTTTGCGCATTTACGGCAAACATCATTTAGGGCCAAATTTCCAGACGGACTGGTTGGCTCCAGTTCAGACGGTTTGAAAATCTTGGAACTGTCACGCGGCACTCGTAGAAGATGCGATGGACCTCCCTCCATCACAATTTGTGTTACCGCGCCCGATCCAGCAACGTTTGTATCCGCTCTTGCGTTCATAGTGAACGCGTCAGAGAAAAACACATATTGATAGATGATTTTGACTGTTCTCTCAAACTCGGCCTCGTCCCCACTCGAAATGCTCACCGATGCGTCGATCCCCGTTGTTTCTAGCGCAGCTTTAATGATCTGCTCGATTTGGTATTTCGACGAAGTTACGCAAATCCGCGCGGTGGTAGCCATGAAAACCTCTTCCAGTTTGTACTCAATCTTGATGCAAAAGTTTTCCGAAAATCCTGACATCCTCACCAACTGAATATAAGACGACGTCTCCAGCACTATTGCGTGTGCATTCTGCACTAATGCAGTAGGCCCAAACGGGCATTTGCTTTGAGCAAAACAAGCCAGGGCAGAGTTTGCGTTCGCCGACGTTTCGATCGGTTCGATGGTAGACGCGCTTTCATCAAAGCACCGGGAAATTTCTGTAGTAACTTGTCGTTCGCTGGCCGCAGCGTTCATTATTCCATCGTATACGGTGGGCGGCAACTGTTGTTGAATGCATTGCCCAAATGTATTTCTCATCGTATTGTAGTTGCATGACTTATTGGCGACTTCAGCACTGGTGCACCCGAAGAGCATCGCGCTACAGGAAACGCATTTATCGCCCTGTATCCACAAATTACTTGCGTCAGATAAATCGCTGGTTGGGTTGATCCGTGCTCTAAGCTCGTCGAGAATGAAGTTAAGTGCTGGGCGAGGCGATGACGAAGGGTACTCAACTACGGCTTGTGCTGGAGAGTTTTCTAGCATGGGTACTTGGCCACTGGCTGTGTAGAAGTTTACCGAGGTTAGCATCAATGTGTCCGAGTACGTGAGAGATAACTCGAGCATATTCGACTCCGTAGCAGAAGTGTCGACCAGAACTGACACTTTCGCGGCTTGTAACAGCACAAATGAGCGCAAATACATTCCGAGGTGAGGAGCCGGTGCGATGTATGAGAACGTCTGCTGGTCAGTCACACCACCTCGGATATCTTGTATCGCGATCGTAAGATTCACATTATTTGTCCCCATGATTGCCGGTGCAACCGAAAAACGCTGAGATCCGTTTGTAAGCCGAATAAACGTCGGGTATTCCTCGCCAGCAGCATTCCCAAGGGTGGTGCCAAGTGGGCATTTGGAGCCTGCTAGACAGAAGATTGCCTGCCGAATAGGAAGCCACACTGGACTCGGCAGATTGGCAACACACGCTGCTAGTGGTTTAAAGAAATCCTCCTGCTTTATGTTGTTGCTTCCAGACGTAGACTGTGCAGACGTATCAGACCTAGATGACCCGGAGTCTGCATCCAGCCTATTGGTTGACGCCGCAGTACTATCCTTTCGATCCATAATGCCGTTGTCATCGTAAACTTCTGCGTACCAAGCTTCCAAATCATCCGTGTTGCTGTCGGAGTCAGCTCCACCAAAACTCCCAGGGCCACTACCCTCTGCTGCATCATCGCCACGAGAATTTTCTCCTTTACTGGAATTTGTATCTGCATCTGCCATTTCTTCTAATCTTGACAACAGGCAAGGCAACACCACCGTCTTGCACGGCTCGATATCTGAACAGGAGTCCAGAAAACCATAGCAAGCATCACATGAACCCCCAGTTGCACCGAGAGTATCCACACTATCAGATGAGTGAGCTCCAACCAAAGGATACGCGTCTGAAGGAACGACGTCGCGCTTCCCACTGTCCTTCGTGATAGAAAGTGCCACTCGGACAACGTTGAAATTGACACGATGGGTAGAGTGTGTCAAGCGCTGGTTACCATAGTCTCCGTGAACTTGGATAGAGCTTGTCACGGTCCGCGAGTCCAGCACTTCAACTCGAATTTGCACGAGCAATTGGTCCCGTGCAGACCACCTTTGACTGCGTTGCCGAAGACGCAGCAGCAGATCCATCGTAGTTGGTGTGTCATCCGTCGTACTTCCATTAGTTTGGAACCACCAACGTGTGGCTTCAGCATTGGATCCTGGAATCATCGGCAAGATGTCCTTCGGGTTGTATCCATCGAAAGTAGCGGAGACCACCGGAGGGTTAGCGTCGTATTGATGCAGAAAGAAGGGATCCAGCTGGAATATCGATGACACTTGCACCTCTAGACACAAACGCGTGCTGTCGCACACTAGTGAATCAGCGCTCGGTGCAACGAACTCGGACGCCATCGAAAACCTTGAACTGGGGTCTCCGAACTGAACGTGCTGGCTAACAGAGAAGGACGGAAAAATCATCCCAGCGATATCTGGCACAACCACACGCGTAGTTGAAGCTGCAGCGAACGCGGTCGTCAGCGCTGCCGTGAGCACGTTAACCAGAAGAAGATGCATTAAGCCCATGATCTCGAGCCGCTTGCCTGCTTGGAATCTTTGGTTGACACCTCTGAGGAGACGCCCCTTGGGTTGGACTTAACAGCGGTTGACGCGCGTCAACTTCTTAACGTTAAGTGCGCACTCTTGCTCACCATATTTTTTTTCAGTTCACCGCTAGTGTTGTACTTCGAAGTAGCACGCGCTGCATATTGCAACGCACGCGTAGCTTGTGCCTAATGCGCACAGCCTTAAAAGGTTTCGGCGTAGTTGTTGCTGCACAATCCGGTCATCTCTTGACGTCTCTGCTGGAGATTCTGCGGAGCGCTGGCTAAATGGATGCGCGCGAGTGTATTGCCACAGGTGATGGCCGAGCTGGAGACGGAGGTGGGGCAGGAAGCACCGGTACACTCGGAGACAGCGGCCGGTAGCCGTCGCCTTCCTCTACTGTGACCATAGGAGCGTCGTCTGGAGCGTCAGCGAGGCGATGGCCGAGAAAGTCTTCGTTGCTGACTTTACGTTCGTCGGCAATTAATCCATTGCGCATCTCTTTCCACGCAGACAGCTCCAGAGCGAGACCAGTGGTGGGTTGCCGGCGCACGGCAATACTCTGCGCTAGCATATTGTGCCACCGAGTTTCTCTCCCTAAATTCCATGCACATCACGTCCAATGCAATATCGTTAGCACTATCAACACACATTCAGAACAGAGAAAATGCACTTACGGCGAGCGCGGAACATATTGAAGAGCTGCAAACACGCCGAGAGCGCGAGTAAAACGCCAATCACAACGATGGCCGCAATGCCCATGGGCGGGATGCTGGACCCAGTGGTGTTGTCCGTAGCTGACGAGGTTTCACATCCTTCCGTCACCACGGTCGACTTCCAATTCGGCGACTCGCAGAACGCCACGCAGACACAGTCGTTCTCGCCGACACAGTACTCCGACAGGTTCGTTTTCCCAGAATACGCGCCCAAAAACTTGTCACTCCGGCATTTCGTGCACGTGGCATCGTCATAGTCACAGTAGGTAGTATTCGTCGACGGGAAATAATGCGCCGCGCTGTCCGAATACACCCTTCGGTAGTCCAGCGTGTAGTCGTACTGGTCGATCGTGGTGCAGTAGCCCCCGGGTGTGATAGTGCACTTCCGGCCGCTGTAAAGTGCCGAGTTGAGGCAGTCATAGCAGGTTCGTGGGGTTTGACACAGCGTCGAGTTTTGGTACCACATGCACTCGTCGTCTGCAGCGTAGGCGTCTTTGGTGGCTGGCGCCGTGTCGCTGCTGGACGCCGAGGCGTCTGCCCCCGCCGACGTCGACGACGAATTGGCCGCTAGAGGACACGTGGTGGTCTCGTTGTTTTGTGCCAGATACGCCGCGAGTCTCACGAGCGTGTCGTTCCACCAGGACTCGGACTCGCACACGGCGATGCAGACGCAGTCATCGGTGCCCGTGCAGTACACGGACGGGTTGTTGTTCCCGACGGTGAAGGTGGTTTCTTGACAGGAATTGCACACCGAGTCGTCGGGCTCGCAGTAGGTGGTGTTGACCTCTGGGAAGTAATTGTAGTGGATCGGGTACGTGAACGCCGACTGCGCGCGCCGGTAGTCCTCCGTGTAGTCATAGGCCGAGATGTTCTCGCACAGCCCGTACGGCGTCAACACGCACTCCTACGTGGGGGTGGTAATAATTAATAAATGTAAAGTAAAAATTAGGACATACATATTAAACCCTGTCAGACTTGATGCGGTAGAAATTAAGCAAACTCGGAGCAAAACGTACTTGGCCGTTGCTGAGCGCCGAGTTGAGGCAGGCGTAGCAGGAGCGCGGCTCCACGACGCACGAGTCGCCGGTCGCCACCTGCTCCCAGGCGCAGTCCGATGCCGTCACGACGCTGCTGCTGCCGACGGAGACGACGGCGCCCGAGGAGCCCGAGGACGAGCGCGACAGCGAGCTCATGGCGGAGAAGGAATGCGCTGGAGGCCAGCTCCTGCCGCTGCTCTCTGGACGTTGGCTGGGATTTGCCTAGACCCTCTTTACATCGATGCGATGGAGATATTTATATGAAAGTATCATATTAGATTATGGGGGTGATAAGGTGTTTTGTATGAAGTAGAGTGCGCAGGATCTGTGGGTTGTTGTGGGAGGGAGACTGCGTTGTGTGATGGGTACAGTCCCACCGAGCGGGCATTTCTGAACCAGTTGATTTGAAGCGCAACATGAGACTTCAACTGGGCGCTCCGACGCGCTTGGGCTCAGCTCTGGCTTTCTTTGCTCGTTGGAAGACGAGGTCAGACACTGAAGTAGTCCGCGTATCGATGCAGTAGGCAGAGCTGGCAAAGGTCGACAACTGTACGGCTGTGGAATCGTCAAAGCAACATCGTACATGTATCCCCTCTTACCAGGCTGATGAGACGATCTCAACTGTTTATGGGCCGCTGCTTCGACACCGTTTAGCTGTATATCGCGAGGTTTTTGAAGTGTCCCTCTCGGTCCACTACCAGGTCGTCTTATCGAACAAGCACTCGTCCACAAACCTCCGCGACTGTCGTGTTGTGTCTTCCCGAAAGAGATCAGCACTGCAGGGGGGCACTGTACAGGTACCTTCAATCTCTCACGTGAGCCTGTGATTGCACACCGAGGACCACAAGCAGCCTTTGCGAGCAAATCCACCGCAAACTTGAATCGCGTACGCAAGCAATTATCAGTGCCGCGCGAACGAGATTTCAGGGGCCGTGGATCCGCCAATGCAACGGACTCGGCTTTTTCGGGGCTCCCGACGAGCAAGGCTGTGTCCAATGAGGGCATACAGTTACATGTAATGAGGACCTTCGCCAAGGCACATGCAATCTTGCAGTTTATGTAGTGCTTCGTGTCGTGTGTCGACGAAGAACCGTGGACTGATCACCTCCGTGCCAGGCAATACCCTGACGCGACAAGCTCCTTTCCCGCAGTTTAGCAGAGAACAGTCTCCGTCAATTAACTTCGAGTCCCTGCCGACTTTATCACAAGCACGCCAACCGGCTCGTGGATCGGACAGGGAAAACTAACCGACAGGCGATCGTGAATTGTACAGGCACTAGGTACTCATTTCGATGGGCCTGTGTCATGCAGCAAAGTCTTTCTAGCTCATTCGAGTATTTACCTCCCAACGACTGCATCGGCACTCCACCTTGACGCCTGATACTTCGCCAACGCCAAAGCAAATGAAGTCACCGACGTCGTTCACGCTGTTCGCAGCTGCTGCTACTCTTGCCGTCGCCAGTGCTTCCGAGTACTTCACCGGTACCGACGTCGTTCACGCTGTTCGCAGCTGCTGCTACTCTTGCCGTCGCCAGTGCTTCCGAGTACTTCACCGGTGACGGCACCGCTTACACGTTGGGTGACACCAGCTCTGGCAACTGCAACATGATGTCGTCGCTTGGTTTCGCCACCACCGACTACGCCGCTCTTAACAACGAGCAGTGGGATGGACTCCAGAACTGCGGACGCTGCGCAGAGGTGACTTGCGCCGACAAGCGTTGCACCGACACGACCAACCCCGTTGTGGTGCAGATCCTGGACCGATGCCCGGAATGCAAGCACGGCGACCTGGACCTGTCGCCGTCGGTGTTCAAGACGCTGACCGGATCGGATCCGTCGCGCTACACGATCAAGTGGAGGTTCGTGGACTGCCCCGTGACGGGCAACGTCAACTACTGCCTGAAGGGCGGCAGCAACAACTTCTGGACGGCCATCCAGCCGACGAACGTGGCGACTGGCATCAAGAGCCTGCAGATCAACGGTAAGGCCACCAAGATGCTGGACGGAGCCTACTACTACAAGAGCCTGCAGATCAACGGTAAGGCCACCAAGATGCTGGACGGAGGCATCAAGAGCCTGCAGATCAACGGTAAGGCCACCAAGATGCTGGACGGAGCCTACTACTACCTGCTCGACGGCTCTGGTCAGGCGGTGGCGGACTTATCGAAGGTGACGGTGTCGTTGACGGACATCAACGGCGTGTCGATGAAGGACATGTTGGCTTTGAATGCGGGCTCGTGCACGAAGGGCACCAAGCAGTTCCCGTCGGCTTCATCTCCATCGACAACATCTGCACCTGCGACCAATACGTCTGCTCCTACATCCCCGCCGGCGACAACTCGAACTCGTACCCCGACTCCGACGACTGTGCCTCCTACTACGGGGCCTTCCCAGACTTTGGCGCCCCAAACGCAGTATCCTAGCACGACTCAGCAAGCGCCATCTCCCACCCCCTCGACACCGGCTGCCACTACCTCCTCCTCGCCAATCCAGCAAGGTCCTCAGCAACAGCAGCAGCAACAATGGCAGCAGCAGCAGTGGGGCGGATACGAAACCTATCCGTACTATGGATACCACTAGAGCGGTACGCTTCTCAGGACCCAGCCGTCGGCTTCAATGCATCCGCAAGCTGGTTGAACGCTGAAGATTGCTACAGCTGAATGCTCTCCCTAAAACCACAATATATGTTTGTCCAGGTGTTTCAATTCATTCCACACTAAGTACCCCCTTTTGATGCACAATAAGCTTGTCCACAATACAAGACACCACAAAGTATGGATATGTCGTTCTTACCTCAGGTCTTATGTAGGCTTTTCGTGTTGCCTCAATTTGGATTTGAGGACCTCAAATCGATCTCGCGACAGCAATGTCGTGACGACACACAGGTAGCAAAGCATGAACCCAAGCTCCGACTTAAATTGAACGTTGCACCGCTGTTGTCCGCCAGCACAGCAGCGCCGCACCACATCGTAGCATTGCACGAACACTTTGCGGCGGCGGTCGATGGCAACCGTTGAACCTGCCGCAGAGGTGGCGCTTTGTCTCCCGAGAGCAGCGCCACCTCCGTGGACTGGGCAGCACCCGAGCGAGCGCATGCATGGGCAAATTCATATGCTCTGACCCAAGTGGCTCCTGTGTCTGCGTTGTATTATATTCATCGTACACTGGCAGGAAGAAGCTTTATCAATTGCCAACTGGTATGGTAGAGCTTTACGATTTTTCATCGCGCGCTGGGACATTGAAACTCTGTGGCCACGTAGCGTAAAGGCCGGCCAGGCGTACCGGCCGTCAACCTAACAGTGAAATGTATGGTGGTGCTGATCCCTATGGCGTGTACACATGCACGCCTCTCGCACTTACCGGCAGGAGGACCAGATCAAGTGGTTCATTCTGACTTTCTCCATCTGCCGGACGCCTTGCTGCGTCGCTGTGGGGAAGTATGAAGCTGTACACTGCGTTCGCCGTGTTGGCCACCGCAGCCACGCTGGTCGCGGCCAACACCCACGAGAACGTCGCGCAGCACGGCAGTGGCAGTGCCGACTCATTCAATTCGACCGTCGGCAGTAACTATGACGAGACCCCGACTCCGACGGTGTTACCGACCGCGACACCTACTCCAGTCACGACTGCCCCTGCGACGACAGCTCCCCCGATCAAGCAGCAGTCGAGCTCGTCAAGTGGTAAGGAAGACACGCAGCAGCGCTCATCCGTTGCTAGTGGAAGCGGGGGGTCCCAGACTTCGCACCACGGTTCGAGCTCTGGTAATGGTGACGATAAGACCCCGTTGCCAACCGTGCCGCCTACAGCTGCCCCCGTGACGACGACCCCTCCCATCGAGCATCAGTCGCGTTCGTCGAGTGGTAGCAACGGCGCTCTCCAGGAACCCTCGAGCGCCGGGAGTGGTGACAAGGGGAGCCACCAGGCCTCTGGCGACAACTCGAGCGTCGGAGGTGTCGACGAGAAGAATACCGAGGCACCGTCGACGACGCCTCCCGTCACGACGGACTCACCTTTGACTACGGCTCCCGCGCCCACGCCGCTGCCAGACTCGTCGAGTGGCCATGACGAGGGCCAAACGAAGCAGAAATCGACCTCTGGCAGTGGAAGCGACCGCAGCAAGTCGACCTCGAGTAGCGGAAGTGTTGATGGCGAGAAGACCCCGTTGCCGACGATTCCGTCGACCAATGCCCCCGAGACGACAGCTCCCCCCACGCTGACTCCCGACACCACTAACCCTCCTACTGAGCAGCAGTCTGGGTCGTCAAGTAGCGGTCACGGTTCTTCAGGTTCTGGTAGTGGGAACAATGAGACCCAGGCTCCCCACAGCAAGGGATCAAGCTCAGGAAGTGAGAATGAAAAGACGCAGCCGCCGACCATGGCCCCTACTGATGCACCCACGATTCCTCCGATCGTCCAGCACTCGGGCTCGGCAAGCGGCAAGGACCAACAGACCTCGCAGCACTCGGGCTCGGCCAGCGGAAAGGATGGTGAGCACGCCTCGCAGAAAAACTCAGCGTCGGGAAGCGGGAAGAACGAGGACTTTCAGGTTTCTCGAGCGTCGTCGCAGCAGAGTTCTTCCTCTGCCAGTGGCCACAGCGATGCTCATCAAAAATCTCGTGAAACTTCGAGCTCTGGAAGTGTTGAGGTTTCAACGCAGTTGCCAACAATTCCTCCTGCCATTCCCCACCTGACGACAGCCCCTAGCACGTCAGAGCCTTCATCCTCGCAGCATTCCAGCTCTTCGAGAAACACCGACGCTTCTCAGACTCATTCAAACTCTGGGAGTGCTGACGGCAAGAAGACGCAGTCACCAACGGCGACGCCCACGACTTCTCCTACTACAGATACCCCTGAGGTGACGACTGCGCCTCCAACCAAACAGACGCACCCCATCTCGTCCAGTGGTAGTGATGCCGCTCCGTCGAGTCGCCATGGTTCCAGGTCTTCGAGTAAACGCGACGAATCCACCTCAGATGCATCTAGTGGAAGCAACGAACGCAAGGTTTCGCCCTCTTCCTCTTCAAGTGGAGATGCTAAGCCGTCAAGCTCCGGAAGTTCCCACGACAAGAAAAACTCTTCATCAACGATGCCTCCCACCGTTTCCCCCGTAACCAAGACTCCTTCGACCACGAACCACTCGAGCTCTTCAAGCGATGGCAAGTCTAAGAAGAAAACAAAACAAAGCTCAACTTCAGCTAGCGGGAGCGAGGAAGACTCATCGACCTCTGGAAAAGCCGACGGTAAGAAGACCCCATCGCCAACAATGCCCCCAATTGTAACGAAAACTCCGTCGCCAACGGCGACCCCAAGTGCTGCGAAGACTCCGTCGCCGACAATGCCTCCTATAGTAACCAAGGCCCCCGTGACGACGGCTCCTTCGACGAAGCAGCATTCAGATTCATCCAGCAGCAATGGCTCCGAGAGTTCGAGTTCTGCCAGCGAAAGTAGTGGAGCTCATCAGTCGTCAAGCTCTGGACACAATGACGATAAGGCTGCTTCGCCAACGATGCCTCCTATCGTTCATCGCGCGACGAAGGTACCTGCTACCACCACACCGGCGACTACGCACCACTCGAGCTCGTTGAGTGGGAGTGGCTCGAGCCAAGAGAAATCGAGTGCTTCGAAGGAGAGTGACGGTAGCGACCAGGAATCGAGCTCTGGCAGTAAGACAGCGGGGTCACCGACGATGCCTCCCACGGTCCCGCCTGCGACGAAGGCTCCTGCTACCAAGGCCCCCTCGACGACAGCCCCGGCCAAGCTGAAGTCAAAGCCTTCGGTTGAAAATGAGACTATTACCCAAGAGACCCCGCGTGTCTTCACTCTGTCGACACCAAGTACCGATTCCGTCGGTGCTGAAGCGGAATCGACTAACTCGAAAGCAGTGAGCAAAGTTACGCAGGAGGATGAAGTCCAGAACCACAGCGGTGTCGCCAAGAACTGCGCAATGTGAGAAATTTGAGATTCAAATTACAAGTTTTCCTACAGTTGTTGAACAGTCTTATGGGTGGAGCTCAAAAAGTATTCAACAAGCCTAACAATATCCTTGTACTGCACGTACAAGTGTTAAGGCATGCCTTGATGCAGCCTCAGCTGGTTTGTCATAGCCCCAATCCCAGATTTAAGACCAAACTTAGCGACAAAACCAATTTTCACGTGAGTTCACTATTCGTTACGATTCTTTTGTCCAGAGCTTTACTGAAATCAAGTCAATCGATATTATTGTCAAGTTTGTCCTTAAATTCTGGAGCTAACCTTTACTTTTCGTGTACTACAGGTACACCCACTTCGCACCACTGAAGCATCTCAATTGCACTCTCCATTTCTAGATGGACACGGTTCTTTCTAGCAAGGACTCGTTGAACACAATTCGTGTTCGCTTTGGAGCGTGTGTGGGTTTGGCGGGATGTGGACCGTCAGAATCCCAGATGGACCAGCAAGGAAGCGCCGCCGGAGAAAAGTGATGAAGATAAGAAATAGGTTCACACTGGCGGCGCCGAGCTGGCCACACCTGATACCCTTGTGCATGGTACAATTAGGTACAGTACAGTGTACATGCATATCTCAATGCAGTGTAGTTCTGCGTCTCCGCTCAGTGCAGCGATCTGGAGCAACAATATGGTGCCCGTTCAATTCTTGCAATAATCCCTGCTGCTTGTGCAGCACAAAAGAAACCCCACCGTCGTTCCATCGAGCTGGCAGCATACGAATCCGTCGATCATTTGTAACCGGTTCATCCGATTCTAATGATTGTTTTGCCCCCTCCCCGCGAACGAGATTCCGAGCTGTCAATGCAAGAACGCGCTCGCATGTCAACGTCGTGGCCATTCGAACTTCGTATGTAAAAAGAGTTTTCCCCTTCGAGGATACCCAAAAGCACAGCATTTTGGTGGCGTTTAGTCCTAAAGTTCGTCTTTTGAATTCACGATCGCGCTCGCGGCGAAGTGGACATGCCAACAACCATGTAGTGGCTCGCAGGTACTTGGGCTTTCCTCCGACTTTTCGCCAAAAGCAGGCCCTTTTGGCGAGGAAACTATGCCCATCAATAAATGCAACATCGCCGACTTTGCTCTCCGTAATACGACCTGTGGTAACCGGCTTGTGGACCAAAACGGGGACTTGGTGACATTTGGGCCACGTAGTGCACCTCGACAATCGGCAATCGCAACACGACGCTACCATTCTCGATACCCAGAGGGTCACAAGGCACTGGTGCTAGACGAGTTCACTGCCGAGAGCGCACAGCACAAGGCACAGGGGGCAACACGTTCACCCGCTTGCTTCAGAACATCAGTCACTCCAGCTTTTGCGCTGCATCGACCACTTCGCAGTTGACTCGCTTGACCAATTGCCAGCTTCACAACAATGAAGTCGCCGACGTCGTTCACGCTGTTCGCAGCTGCCGCTACT